>JAPDHH010000021.1:0-58038 GCA_032158285.1 Phytophthora sansomeana | reverse complement strand
GATGTACTTCGTTTCAGTTACGTATTGCTGTCGCTCGGACAGTGGCTCGACACCAAGAAGCTACAGTGTACCACCAAGTGCTCGCCCGTGTCCTCACGCGCGGCACCCTCCAAGTTATCCAAACCCCGCGTCCTCGACAATTTGCCTTTGGCCCGACCCACTGGTGAGGGAAGCTTCGTAATTCCTTTTCCTCGAGGCGGTCGCAAGACCCGCTCGATCTCCCACGTCGAAACTAACTTGCCGTCTTACTCGTTTGTCGTAGTACGCCTTGCTCGTCGTTGCTGATCCTTCTCGAGCGCCTTCTTTGCGCTTCCGTCGCCCGCGTCAAGTTACTGGCAAAAGCTCTCCTGTGAAATTCGGCGACACCCCAACTTGCGTCACGCCGCTGCTCTCCAACAACTCGTTCGGTGCCCGAAGGCGCGCCCCATCATCAACTCGTTAGGACTGTACCCTGTGCCCGAGTGCCGAGCTCCGTTGTACGCATAAGCTGACAGCCACCGATCCCAATCGTCCTGCGCCTCCGAGACATAGATCGCCACCATGTCCTTCCATGTCCGATGAAAACGCTCCACCAAGCCAAGGAGAGCCGGCCTGTACGGCACCGGTGTAATCTGTCTTGCTTGCAACAAGTCTGCAAGCGCATCAACGATCGCCCCATTCAACTCTGGCGCGCCGTCCATGACAATCTCGCGCATAGGCCCGTAGACCATGACAACCTTCTCCATGATGAACTTAGCGATGTCGCCCAGCGGTGTGGCTGGGCACCGCCGCCACAACTGCATACCTCGTCGTATAGTCTACAGCCGCCACCACTTTCTGTTTCCGCTTGCTTTGATCGGCAGTGGACCCGCAACATCAGGGCCCACCGATCGCCCACATCTCCGACTTTTACCTTGACTGCGTAGCGGAGGGATCACCTCAGCCCCTTCGCCTTTGACTTTCTCGTTCCGCAATCCCGACATGCTCGTACCCACCGTCGAATGTGTGCACGCATATCTGGTCACCAGTAGCGCGCTGCAATCCGCGCATACGTCTGGGGCACTCTCAAATGACATGCAAAGATAGAGTCGTGATTCTCGCGAAGCACTGTTGGCCACAACGCCGCCGGCAGGAATCACACGTGGACTGCCGTCGTCCTCGCGGATGTAGACCACGCCGTCCAACGTCACCACTTCTCGTCCTGCATACTTCTTCTTCTCCTTAAGCTTCTGCACCATCTTGTCCCTCAGCCTGCCGTGCCCGAATCTCTTCGTCGGTCAGCTGTCCTTCACTTCCTCGTGCTGCAGCCTCTGCCGCCGTCTGATCAACTCCTCCTGGTTCGACCGCCGTCACCGTCCTAACTGGTGCTCGTGACAAAGCATCTGCTACTACATTTGCTCGATCCGGGCAATACACCACCTCAAAGTCGTACTCCTGCAACTGCAACGCCCATCGATGCAATCGTCCCGTCAGGTCCTTCGAAGTCATGAGCCATTTCAGAGCTGCATGATCCGTAACTAGTTCAAACTTACGCCCGTAGAGGTAGGGCCTAAAGAGTTTCACGGCCCACACGACTGCCGCGCACTCCAAGTCCGTAATGCTGTACTTCGCCACCGTCGGTGAGTTCACCTTCGATGCATACGCCACTGGTTGCTCTCCGTTTCCTTGATACTATGTCACGGGGCAGCTCCTAGCCCGACCACCGCGCATCCGTGACCAGCTTGAAGGGCTTGGAGAAGTCCGGATACGCCAACACCGGTCTCTCCGTCAATGCTTGCTTCAAGTAGTCGAACGCTTCCTGCTGTGCCTCAGCCCAGCGCCAAACCGCGCTCTTCCTCAACAATCTAGTTAGTGGTGCCGCCTTGCCTTGCAAAGCCCCCGACGAACCTCCTGTAGTACCCCGCCATGTGAACGAACCGCTTCACCTCTTTGACGTCCTTGGGCACCGGAAAATTGCGTACGCTGTCTACCAGACTCTCCATTGGCCGCACACCACTACCGTCCAGCTCATGTCCTGGATATTCTAACCGCTCTTTGCAAACGAGCACTTGCTGGCCTTCAACGACAACGCAGCTTGTGCCAACCGCTCTAGTACCATCGCCAACTCGACTACGTGCCGCGTCATATCTCCTCTCGAAAACACAATCACATCGTCAAGATACACCAAACAACTCTCCCAGGTAAGCCCTCGAAGTACTGCGTCCATCATCCTTTGAAACGTGCCTGGTGCGTTCGCTAATCCAAATGGCATTCTTAGAATTGAAACAGACCTTGTCGTGTGACGAACCCGGTCTTGTCCCGATCTGCCTCTGCCACAGGAACCTGCCAGTACCACTGCGTGTAGGTCCAAGCTCGTGAACCTCCTAGCACCGTGCAAATTATCCAGCGTGTCGTCGATCCGTGGGAGGGGGCACACGTCACGTTTAGTGATAGCGTTTAGAGGCCTATAGTCGATGCAGAACCTTGACGTCCCGTCTTTCTTCTTGACGAGGACGACCGCAAAGCCCCCGCCCCACTGCTCGGCTCAATCACCTCATCTTGCAACATGCCGCCCACATGTTCGTCGATCACCTGCTGTTCACTGTGTGCGTACCGTCTCGCCCGCACCTTGATCGGTGGCTCGTTGCCCGTACGTATCGCGTGCTCTACCCCCAGTGTTGTCATCGGAGGGCAGCGCTTCCATGGTTCCAGCAAGGCCGGGTAGTTCCGCAACAACTGCATCAACAACTCATTGTCCTTCTCGTCCATCTCGCCGATGTCCAAGTCGCTTTCGTTGCTGAGCGGATCCTTCCGGCTCTGCAACTCGTCTTCCATCCAGCTCTTGACGCGCTCTCTCGTCAGCTCGCCGTTCATCTCCAGCACCACCATGTCGTCGTTGGTCGGTGCCCATGTCCCCAGCTTCTCACGCGTCGACAACTTCGTCGTCTTGCCCACTAAGTTCAACACTGGGACCACAATCTTGCCCCCTCGAACCGTCGTCAAAGTCGGTGCCCACAACAGGTGCGACTCCTTCCGCTCGGCCGGCGTGAACATACCCGTCGTGCCTTCCGGTGCAGCCACTGCTAACTCGACATTGTGACAGGTCCTCGTATGCACCTTCGTCTTGCGCACTAACCGAACACCCGCTACCCGCTGCTGCTGCTCGTCTGATTTCGTGCAGGAGAACGGCACGA
Source organism: Phytophthora sansomeana (assembly GCA_032158285.1). Taxonomy (NCBI): domain Eukaryota; phylum Oomycota; class Peronosporomycetes; order Peronosporales; family Peronosporaceae; genus Phytophthora; species Phytophthora sansomeana. The sequence goes on along the minus strand of JAPDHH010000021.1, from coordinate 54,886 downwards.
TCTTCTTTGTGTCGCCCCGTACCACTTCATCTCACATACCGTAAAGTCGATCTTCACGCCGTTGTGCATCATCCAGTCCTCGCCAAGCAAGAACTCCTCAGCCACGCCCTCGACCACTAACGCATCCACAGCCATCGTCTGCCCGTACTGAGTCTCCATCTTGAACCTCCAGACGCCTAGTACTCTTGACACCGCGCCCGTAAAGCCCTCGACGTAATCCACCGGCGGCAACTCGTCTTGCCGCGCGCCCAAGTGTTTCCACGACTCACCAGCTACGGTGTACTGCGCACCCGTATCTAGTTTAATGTCGCACCACTGCTCTCGTATCTTCACTCTCGCTGTTGGCAACGTGTCCGTTGCCGGAGCACGCACCGCTCGTAGTGCACCAACACGTACTGGACGTCGACCATCGTCAACCCATCCAATACTCAGCTGCTTGTACACTCTGTCACTGTGGTAGTGATACTGCTTCACCGGCTTCTTCCGGCTCGCCGTCCTCCGTAGTTGTTCGGTAGCGCGTGGCAACATGAAGCCGATCGCCTCTACTTCTCTGTCTGTGAACATGCCTGGGTTTCGGTGTCCGACTACGTTGTTGTGCACACGTACTTCCACCTGTCGTTCCCGTTCAGCTAACCACTCTCGAACTCGACGCTGCTCTCGCGCCCTTACCTTTCGTACTCTCTTCTCGAACCGCCTTCTTGTCCTCGAAACTTGCAGTGTTGGCCTCTCAACGTCGATTGCCTCGCTCGCACCGATCGCATCCAGACCAGCTGCCGCCACAACTATCTGCTTTGCCACACCATCATGAGTACCGTACTCGCCACCGCTGCCACCGCCTGCGATGTCTTCCAGCCGTTCCTCTTTAGTGACTGCTACCTTCGCCAGACCGTCTTTCAGCACTGCCTCTCGTGCTCGCACTTCGCTCAGGGCTTCGGCCGCATCTGCACTCCACCCCAACGCTTCACGAAACTCACCACTTGGCTCAGGGGCCTCGACGTTCGCTTCTGCACTGATCCCTTTGTCCAAGTCTTCCATCTGTTGGCTCCCGACGCTTGGTTCCCGCCCGGAATTCACCGTCACCGTCTCATCACCGGCTGCAAGTTGTGCAGCGATCTCTTCTCGTTCTCGCCGCCGTACGTGCCGCTCGTGTTCACGCTCCTTCCGCTTCTCTCGCTTACGCAGCTGTCGCCGTTCCTCACGTCGCTGTGTCGCCGCCGCTAGAGCCTCCGCCGCCTTCTTACGTGTAGTCTCGGCTGCCGCCAGGTCATGACGTCCTTGCTCCAGAGCTATCGCCATCTTCAACGCTTCTGGTGTGGCGCTGTCTGCTGCCTTCTGGCGCGCTCTGCCGTCTTCTTCTGCTGCGAGCGTTGCCAGCCACGCGTCCAGTTGCCCCGCCATGATGTCTTCCGTTCGTCGTCCGTGAGCACGCCCGCCAGCTTACGGTAGTCCACCGTAGCACGTCCAGCACCCGCGTCCTGTCGTCCTTCTGCGCTACGATCGTCGCCGCCGTGCACAGCATCACTGCCACCCACGTCGCCTTCTCCGCGTACAGCATCACTTTCGAATACGTCGCCACCGCCGCGTACGTCACCACCGTCACGTACGTCGTCACCTTCGCGTACAGTGCCGCCGACGCTTGTCTCTGCCGACGCACTAGTCTTCCTCGCCGCATTGCTCGTCACTTCTGCCTCCTCTCGGAAGCGTACGTACTTCTGCGCCGACTTCTCCTGGACGCCGCTTCCACCAACTTGAGGCAGCACCGCCACTGACCGCTCGGCGCCATCCCCACTCTTCGACACGTCGCTGCGGGTGGCTGCAGGCACTGGCTGTGCCGCGCCATCCCCAGTTCGAACAACTGGCTTCCGTACTTCTTGTCGCGCTGCCTCGGCCGTCTTCTTCTTGCCTTGGCCACGCCGTCTACCGCCTCTTGCCTTCGTCTTCGCCTTCTCTGCGTCTCGAGAGTGCCGTCCTGCGTCGTGCCGGCCCTCTCCTCGTTTCTTCGCGTTCTTACCCGGATCAGAGCGAGCGAGCGATAAGACCGGGGCCCTTATGCTCGCTGCTCGTTTCCCGACACCTCGCTGTCCGCTGAACCTTGCGTCGCTTGCTCAGACGTCGCGCGGTCGATCACCTTCAGCTCGCAATCTCGCGCGAAGTGGCCTGCTTGGCCGCAGTAGAAGCAGTGTGTGCCGGCTCGTGGCACGAACGGTGTCTTCTGCCGCGCCAAGTACCGCTCCTGGTTCCTCATACGACCTTCACGCGTCGACAGGGCAGGGTTCGGAGCCTCTGATCTCGTCCCGAACGCACCGCCACCGCCGTACCGGCTCCTGCTGTTGCCGCCATCTCCTTCGTCGTTGTATTGCCGCCCAGACCCGACGCCTCGACCTTAAACGTCTTGCCGGGCCGTTTTGAAGTCTGGTCGCTCGCTTGCCGTTTGCTCCTGGAGCCACTGACTGGCTCTCCTTCGCCTCTCGTTTGAATTTTCGAATCTGCCAGACGGTCGGGTACCAGCTGGTATCCGGGTGGTATGGCTTTCCACCAATCACCGTCGCCTGACTTGCCAGCGCCCACCAATCTTCCTGCAGTAATGTACCTCGGTGGCTTGGATCCAGTGCCCCACATCGGTCCGTATCCGCTCACCACATTCGACTTGTTGCCTCGTAGTCCAGACTGCTCTTGTCCTGCTGCGGACCTCGCTGGTTTCCGCTAGCCTTCGGCCTCGCGCGCGTCCCACGCTGCCTCGAGCCCCACGCCGTAACCTTCACCGTAGTCGCCCACGTGAGGGATGGCCAAGTTGACCGCCTCGTCCAGTGTCCTGGGCCGATGCCACCGTACGTGAGTCGCTCCAATCGAACTGCTCATTCCCTTCAAGAACGCGTTCACCAGCCAGTCTTCGCTGATGTCGCCCTGCTCTGCTATCTCGCGCAAGGACTGCGCGTACTCCAACAACCGCTCGCCACGCATCTGCCGCCGCGCACTGAGAAGATCGACGACCTCCGGTGTCGTGCGTCTCGTCATGTACTTTGCGCGCAACAGCTCCGCCAGCGTCTCGATGCTCTCGTCACTTGGTGCCACCGTCTCCATCACGGTTGCAAACCATCGTTGCGCTTCTCCCTCGAGGCGAGATGCCACCTCGTGGTAAAGCTGCGCATCGCTCCACTTCACGCCCATCGTCGCGGCCTGCCGGCGAACCTCTGCTCTCACCGTCTTCAGCCACATCGTGACGGGCATGGAGTCATCCAACCCCTTGAACTTCGCCACCTTCAACGACTTCTCCTTCTCCCGGACGACCCACGGCTGCGGAGCTCCTCGTTGCACCCAACCGCTCTGGTCTCCGGTCCTCGCTGCTTGTTGTGGTGGTGGTGGCGGTGGTGGCATACTGCCGTACCCCGCACCACGTCCACGTTCACCTCCAGGGCTCGTCAGATCGACGTTTACGCCCACTTGCTGGTCTCCGGTCGCCTGCTGCTCGGGCTGCCTGCTCGCATTGCCGTCGCCGCCGCTTCCATGACCTCCACTGCTTCCGCTTCCTCCGTCGTTCGTCGATCCCGCGTTCGCCGACCCGGCGTTCCCGGACCGTCCGCTGTCTTCACTCTCACTTGGTCGCTCGAGGCGGACACCTCTGCTCTGTCCCAGCGGAGTGTCGCTGCGCTGCGGATCTGGGGCGACTCCAACGTTATCGCGTCTCCCGTCTCCGTCTCAACCGTTACCGTCGTAGTTGGCTTGCGTCGTTGCTGTGCCTCGGCAGCTTGTCGCTCTGCCGACGCCGCACGCCGCTGCGCCTGTTCGTCACGTGTAGCCACGTTCGTAGTCATCCTCTTCAACCTTAACACGTCAACGTATCCAACCTCGTGTTAGATCTCCGTTCTCTCACTCCTCTCTTCCGTATGCTGCGGACTTTCGCCCTCGGTAGCTCAGCTCGCGACGTCATCCTCTCAAACGTGCCCAGTGAGCCACTGTAATGACCACCATGTAGTTGGCTCGGTACTTAGCAGACCCCACTTTTCCCAAAGTTCCAACTGATTTCCTCAAAAGGTTTGGCTTCCACACCTAGGTAGTCAAGCAGGGTTCAGTAGTGACGTCCCTCAGTGCGAGGTATACGATAAGACACCAGACCGCTACTGGCCGTCTGTGGATAGGGACGACGAGGAGAACACGTTATCGGCAGCTTGCACCCCCGGGATGGGTCTGTGGGCTTGTGTCCGGCAAAGTAACCCGTACTTATACACGCATGGGGTGGACATCGGGGCTTGCTACGCCAATTGCACTCGCAGGTCCCTCCGTCCGTCGGTCATCGGAACGACCACTTGTTCGTCCTGACCTCTGTGGTCGCTAACCACAGTCCTCGTCCACCTACTGTCCATCGCCCTCATAGCACTGCCCTGCCTCCTACAACCTCACCTGAACTTTCAGTAACCCGTGCTTCGGCGCAACCTTCTTGTTAGTCTTAACTGTCCTCAACCCTGAGTACAATCGCAACTGAGGGTCGAGCCGGCCAAACCGCCGCTCGCTACCCTCCTAACTACCGTAGCCTCAATCCCCGTCGCCTATACTAACTCTAGCTACGGCGCCATTCTACTCCTATCTGGACCTCTCCCTCTTCGTGTCGACTCCACGTCTCTTCGGCCTCCTGGCCTCTCGTTCGCCTCGCTCACGTCGTCTCTCCTTCGCTCATACTCTTCGCTTCACTCGCTCCGCTACGTCATCTCTCCTGCGATCTTCGTGCACTCTACTTCAACGTCGTCTGCTCTCTCCTGCCGGTGCCGCTAGCCACCTGGCTCGTACTCGTCACCACACGTCTCCTGCCTCACATCTTCGTCCCGATCCCTCGGTGCACCACACCACATCGATCTTCTTGCTAAGTGCCACTTCAACCGCTTCACGCCCGTACGCCAAGTGACAGGCCACACAACTACATACCCATCTCATTTAGGGTACGTTGGGCCCCAACCCGTGTCGCTCGCTGTTCCAGCTCGCTCTACTACTGCGCTTCCCCGCCTTCGCTTCGCTCGACGGGGATTGCTGCTCTTTTTCTATGTCATAGCCTACACAATAGAACCTGTATATATGCCATGCAATTGTTTTGCATGTTACTATGCAGTGTCAACGTCTTTATGTCATACTCTTGTTGCGTCAGTATCAAGTATGTCAACCGCCCGTTGACACTATGGCCAGTGTTATGTCACAGCAAAGTAAGCAGACCCGCCTACGCTTCGCGTCGAGTGCTTTATCGTTACCTTAAAATGTTAAGATGATCATGTCTGTACGCGCGACATTGCTGCTGTACATACATGCTATGTTGTATATCCAGTATACTGGTCCCCATTGATGGCGCTTTGGCACATATAACTGCATTGCATCGCTAGTTACAGTGTGGCTCATGCATCTAACTGCACTGCTGTACAACTGCCGCGTGTAGTGCAGTAGTTTGTTCTAACACTGTTATTGCACTGTCGTCATCCGTGAAAGTGCGAGCTGTGTCATCGCTCAGTCTAGGACCCAGCCAAGTTACGGGTCTTACAACACGTGTTCTCATCACACACTTATCCACTGCTGATCGATGTGGCCCAGTTATGACTCATTCTCGCTTGGAAACGCATTTCTGGACTACTGATATACTCACTACAGCGTACCGGCGCACTCCTACACTATTCTCATACAGACTGCTCTCCTAGGCTACGTCATAATTATTCCACAACACGCTCTCGCAGTGAGCTCACCGCATAAGCCAGGGCTACCCGTATACATTTACTGCTCGCACTGCCGTACCATATGCATATGTCCGGCTTCACGTACTCAATATCGTCTCTAGTGCTCGCGTTGCTACTTATCGTGGTGCTGTATTCTATCTCAACCGCAACGCCTATCCTTGTAGACCCCCGCGGTATACATGCCACCCCATGAACATCCTCGTGCATAGTCCTATCACCCTGCATTACTTCTAGGTGATCATATGAGACTGCTGTAGTTACTGCTGCTCGTAATGTAGACTGCTGTAGTTACTGCTGCTCGTAATGTAGACTGCTGTAGTGTAGCACTCGTGGTATAGACTGCTGTAGTGGCCGTTCGTACTATAGAACACTGCGCGTAGCGAGCCGCCATCGTATTGACTGACTGTTCTAACACTATGTACGAACACTATATCGCCCCAACTGACACACTGTCGCCCCAACTCACACATGACATCACACAGTGTAGCGGTGTCATCAGTTCAATCAATCAGTATGCCCATGTCTGGTACTCGCTTCCTGGTAGTCCTTACCGCCAGCGCCACGGCCGTAACAATGTAAATGCAACTTTGTGTACCGATACCTAATTTGGGTATGCCACACCACTCAATGTACTGCACACAACCGCTATTATCGGCCAATCGTGTGGCAGAAGCCCTTGTAGAGACATAATCACTAACACAGCAACCACCAAGCAGCAAAAGTGCCGTGCAAACGTGTAATACACTGGTTCGACCCATATTGCGTGCGGAGTGGTCGCTATATCGTGCGCGGCAGGGCTGCAGGCTCGCATGAAGCCTTGCGTACAAATATTGCAAAAGACTGTTGCTATCGCGCCCGATTGCAGTATCTAGGCCAGGTTTTGTGTTAGTTCTGTGAATAGTTTCAGTCGCCGGGCGGATTACATCCAATCGGTTAGTTTCATTGTCGTGGAAATGTCCGTGTTCCAGCGAATGATTGTCGCAGATTGGAATCTACTCGCGCGCCCGATCGTAGGTTGTGTCGCAGGTTTTCGGATATATCCTAAGCCTCACGCCTATAATAGCCAATGGCGAGGCCGCCTTCGCTGCGCTCGGCAGCTTTTTGTCCAGTGAAAAGTTCGGATTTGCGTGACAGTTAGTGGGCTATATATGTAATAAACGCATAGCTGAGGCGAGTCAGGAAGGTAGGTCCAGGGTGTAGCGTAGGTGAGTACACTATTAGAAAAGCGCCGCCCAGCCAGGCAACACCGTAGTTTTATGCGCTTATACGTTGAACGGAGTCACGGCCAGACGGACGGACAGTATCGTGGGTTAGTTGCTTAGACAGAAATCCCTAGAACACGTTAGAGATAACGCAGGGAGGACGAACAACAGTATTGGGCTCATAGCCCTATCAGAAGGTAGATCCGATCTCTGGAAAGGTAGATCTGAGCGCTTGAAGAGAAATAGAAGACTGAATTACTCTGAGCGCTATCATCTCTCACTAGATCCTAACAGCACTCACGGGCACAAGCCCGTTCTCATACAACGACCTGATCTACCTGCTTCCCAGTTCCTTTCTCACAGGCACGGTCTCCGATATGCAATCCAACATAAGGCAGCAACTCGAGGGAATGCATGGGGGGAAGAGGAAGTATGTGCTTATATCCGCCTGGAAGGCTGCAACCATGCATGTTACGTCTGCGGGGTCGACGGCAAAGATAGTGAACCAGGCCATTTTCAACGAGTACTTGTCTTGTAACGGGGTCCCACGAAGAGTGCCCTGTCACTAAATGGAGGTCCTGTGGTGTGGACACACCACAGCCACGTCATTCACATCATGGCTACATGCCGTCAAAACCAACCAATAGGATGAATCTAGGAAACTCTATAGGTGACTTGCATTTTGTATGTAGAAGCACCTATAAATATAGTCAGTCTTAAATCTACCCTCTTTTTGGTAAATCGTCCCCTTTGGCCAGGGACCCGTGAACTGCCGTTCACAGAGAGTTTGTATACTCTCGGAAGTCAAGCTTCCTCTAGCGCAAGGTGCCGTGTGACCCGTCACACTTGGTAGCACTTGTAGTCAAAACGCCTACGCGGGTAGACTACCTGAACCTCTAGCGTTCTGGTCAACATGGACCGGAATGAGTTTCCTCATTTGAATGACTCGCAGTTCGAGTCCGTTCGGAAGATGGCAGGCATCTTCGGTATGGAGGCTCTGCAGAGCTTGGTGGCGTTAACACCGGCCGAGCAGGTCGAACGCGTGAACGCGTTTGACATGTATGAGCGAGGACTCTTTGAACATGTCCGGGGAACCTTTCAGGCTCCCGCGGTCGAGTCCAAGCCGACCCAAGCTAAGCCATTGCGGCTAAAGGTGAACCTGCGTATGACGGGAAGGAAGGTGAGAACCTTCACTTCTGGGTTCGAGAGGTAGAACTCGCCATGGACGCAGCTCTAATCTCGAGCGAACGGCTCAGAGTGGCGTTCGCACTCTCCAACCTTAGCGGTTGTGCTAAGAGTTGGGAGTACACGCGCGAAGCGACTACGCCGGGATGCTTTGCATCCTGGGCTCAGCTGTGTGAACAGGCTTCGAGCCGCGTTCCTCCCGGCGAACTATGAGTATCGCCAGCGCTCACGCTTTCTCTCATGCAAACAAGGGAATCGTGAGCTGCACGAGTACATCCAAGAGATGCGTGAGCTTACCGCATCTCTAGTGGGAAACCCACTCCATGAATCCATCAAGGTGACGGTGTTCATGGACGGCCTCCGGGTGGGCCCTGCTCGCACGTAGCCGTTCCGGGTGCAAGCTAGCACCCTTGAGGAGGCGATTCAGATCGCGCTCCAGGAAGAGTACAGCCATCGCCAGGCTCGTACGCCGGCCTCAGCATGGCCAGGGAACTCCGTACCGGGTACAAACCGGGCGAGTCCTAGCGGACCGGTTCCAATGGAACTCGGGACCGCGGAGCAGCAGGACATCCGCTGCTACGGCTGCGGCAGGCTGGGGCACATGAAACGTGCTTGCACCGCTGGAGGACCACCTAATCGGTTTCCTCCCAGGCCTCTAGCGCTTAAGGGTCGCTGACAGAAGCCGCGACCCCGAGGCCAGGGGAACGCAGGCAACCAGTAGGGGCGGGGCGCCATACTGGGGAAGATCTAAGTCCCCGTGAGAGGTACGCGGGTGGCGCGCACCATGGGGACTTAGCCCCTGAGAGTCTGTGTACTCTCCAATCGGCGAAGGGCGGCGGAGGGCTGCTTGTTATACACGCAGGTGTACGAGGATACGGATTTCCGTTCCGTGCCCTGATTGACTCAGGGGCGTCAAAGAGCTTTGCACGCCGCCAGACAGTTGCTCGCAACAGCAACAAGTTGGCCGATGCTCTGAGAGAGAGCAAAGGCAACGGGACAGTGTCAGTCAGACTGGCCGACGGGCAGGTGATAACCATCACTAAGATCCACATGGATCTTGCTGTGAAGTTTGAGGACTTCGACAGCTCGGAACAGTTCACTGTTCTTGAGATGGAGTCGTACGACTTGATCCTGGGCAGGCCCTGGCTCGAGAAGCACGAGCCCTGGATAGACTGGCGCGGCAAAGCGATTGGCGCTAGCCGGCCTGCAGTGTCCGACAGAGCATTGGTGAGTCATGTTCCCACCTCTGTCAGGACCTGGGCCACCCGAAAGGGGCGCCGGGATGCCGAAGCATCCAAGGAGTATTTGGGAGTCGTCGATGTCATGGACGACTCCATGAAAATGGCTGCAGCAGGAGCTGCACCGAACCGAGTGCGGCAGTCCATGGCAGACAACCCTCGGTCACCACCGGAGTCCAGACCGGTGGCCGAAGTTTCGACGGTGTCGACGCTGACGAGCGTCGACCAAGTGGGTAACATAGTTCCTCACACGGTCGCCCAGACCTTAACTGAAGAGGAAGACGCGGAAGGCGCTTCCTGTGTGGGTAACAAAGTTCCACACGGAGTTGCGAATGCTCCCGATGTTCCTACTGATACATCACACGACGTGGGTAACGAAGTTCCACGTCGCGGTCGCCGTCGCCGCCGCAAGTCGAGTCTGAACGTTGATCAGACTGAAGTCGCTCCCAGCGACTCGGAGTCCAGGGCCCGGGCTCCCCAGACGCGGCCGGTCGAAGAGTGTTATCACATCTTCGACGGCGTGACCGGTATGCCAGTCAAGGCAGCAGGCATCCACTTGGAGCCGCTGCCTGAGGTGTCAGAATTGCTGAACCCCGAAGAGATGGCGGCAGAAGATTTTCTGGCCGATCTCAAGACTAGCGAGATCGCTGAGCTGGTTCTCCTTAAACCGGAGACCGCTCTCGAGGAGATGAACTCCTCCTCTGTCCTGGACGAAGATGTCCTAGAAGAGATGAGGAAGCGACGCGAAGCGCGCTTGGGTTCTGAGATTCTCAAGAACCCCAAGGATCCGGTGTATCCCTTGGTGAAGGAGTACGGGGACGTGGTGTCCAAAGACCCACCGTCACAACCCCCACCGGATCGAGGAGTTCGGTATGAGATTGATCTCGTGCCTGGCACAAAGTACTGTGTCACGAGGCAATGGCCTCTACCGCGCGAACAGTGCGAGGTCATTGATGCCTTCTTCGCCGCGAAGGCGAAGGCAGGCATGGTGCGGGAGTCGAAGTCCCCGCACTCGACGCCAACCTTCTGCGTTCGGAAGCCGAACGGGAAGTGGCGTCTGGTTTACGCTTACAATAAGCTGAACAGCGCTACGGTGCCGGCCCAGACACCAATCCCACGAAAGGATGTGTTGTTGAACAACATGGCCGGCTGCGAGCTGTACAGCGCGCCGGATCTAGTGGACGGATACCACCAGATCCTGACGCGTGAGAAAGACATCCCGCTCACCGCAGTAAGCACCCCAAGCGGTATGCTTTGGGAGTGGCTCGTCATGCCACAGGACCTGTCCAATGCCCCAGCGACGTTCAATCGCTTGGTCACACAGTTGTTCAGGCCGCTACGTGCGTTTGCGCAGACGTACTTCGACGACATATTCGTCCATAGCCGTGCCGAGGATGGCATGACGGCTATGGAGGTGCACATCGAGCACCTCCGTCGAGTGTTGGAGGTCATGAGAGCCAACAAGCTCCACGCCAATATCGACAAGTACGTCTTCGCGTCACCAGAGATCAAGGTTCTCGGTTGCTTCGTCAGCAACGACGGCGTCCGGGCTGACCCATTGAAGGTCAAAGCCATCGCGGCTTGGCCCACGCCCAGATCCCCAAAAGGATCTTCGGAAGTGGTTGGACTTGGCCAACTACCTCCACAAGTACAGTGCGGGGTACGCGGGTCTAGCTAGACCCTTGTCAGACGTCCTGAAGAAGGACTCTGACTGGCACTGGGAGCGTCAGCACCAAGAAGCCTTTGACAGCATCAAGGCTAGCCTTCAGCAGGCGCCGGTCCTGACACTGCCGGACGATACGAAGCCGTTCAGCGTCGTCTGCGATGCCTCCGACTACGCCATCGGTTGTGCATTGCTGCAGAACAACGCGGACGGGCACGAGCGAGTCATCTCGTTCCAGTCCAGGCAGCTCAAGGCTGCCGAACGGAACTACCCCGTTCACGAAAAGGAGCTCCTTGGCACGAAGTACACCATTGTGAAGTTCCGTGTGCATCTTCCTGGCTCTAGGCCCTTTGTGATCTATACCGACCACGCATCCCTGCGAACGGCGACCAACTCGCCCCACTTATCGCAGCGGATGGCGAGGTGGCTGTCGTTCTTCGCGGAATACAATTTCCGCGTCGAGTACAAGCCGGGCAAGCTCAACGTGCTTGCCGATGCGTTATCACGCAGGCCTGGCTACGAGTTGGCCCACATCACGCGGGTGACAACGGATCTTTACGATCGGATCCGCATGGCGTATCGTGGCGACGAGTCTCTCGCGCCTCTGGTGCGGTTCATGGCCGCTGGGAAGGACGCCAAGTCGTCGTGGCTCTCGCCGCGACAGCGCTCCCGGCTCCACCGATACGAGTGGCAGGATGGCCTCCTCTACTATCGTGTGGAGCCCAATGAACCACCGCGAGTTGTCGTCCCGGACGACGAGGACATCAAGTTTGATATCCTCCAGGAGGCGCACGATGCGCCCTCCAGCGGACATCTCGGCCGCGAGAAGACCTTCTTGTCGGTCTCGCAGGCCTTTGATGGACCCACAGTGTACGAGTGGGTCGCACGCTATGTCAGCGGGTGAAACCCGCGGGGCACGCCTCGGCCCCATTGCAGAGCTTGCCTATCCGGGCAGACGGCTGGAAGTCGATGAGTCTCGACTTCATCTTCGGCCTTCCCGCCGACGAGCACGGAAACACCGGTATTTTTGTGTTCGTGTGTCGGCTGAGCAAGATAGCCCACCTTGCTCCAGTGCCGGACGCGGTCACCGGTGAACATGCCGCTAGGCTGTTCGTAGATGGCGTCTTCCGCTATCATGGTCTGCCGGAGACGTTTGTCTCGGACCGTGACCCGCGGTTCACCGCTGCGTTCTCGAAAACGCTGTTCCAATTGCTTGAAACTAAGCTGCACATGTCCGCAGCTGACCATCCTCAGACGGACGGTCGACTGCTCGAAGACACTCTGCGCGGTGACTGTGCGGGAGCTCCTCGCACGTGGTCTGAGCAGCTCCGTGTTGTTGAGTTCGCACTCAACAACGCGGTACACGCGTCCACCGGGTTCACGCCGTTCTACCTGAACGGCTTTCGTAAACCCCGGGTGCCCCTCAATTTGCGTGGCGGCACCGACGACTCTATCTTAAGTGGGGGAGAGGCTCTGAAAGCCCTTTCCTCCCAGGTTGCTGAGTTGCAACTAGTTTCCTTGCGGAAACAAGTGGAGTCCTTCTTGGACACACGGCTGAATGTCATCAGCAGGGTCCGCGATGCAATGGCGGCGGCCCAGGACAAACAAAAGGAGTACTCAGACAAACATGGAAGAGGAAACTTAAATGTGTATAATGTGGGAGAGTTAGTCCTACTCGACACTAAGAACCTACCGATTGACGCTGTCATCTCTGGCGGCAGCAGCAAGCTGAAGCATCGCTTCATTGGCCCGTTCACGGTCCTGGCGAGGCATGGTGCAGCGTACACCATCGACCTGCCTAAGTCCATGAAGACGCACCCGACGTTTTACGTGGGGCGTCTCAAGCGGTATCACGATCCGCAGGGGCCGACTGCTCCCCAGGCGATCCATCCTCTTCGCGAGGAGGAGGTGCCAGCTCCTGAAAGCGAGAAGGAGGCTCGGGCGCCGACGAACGACCCCGTCCGTAAGCCCAAGATTGGGAAACGGAAGACTCACGGCTCGAGTCATAAGCCGAAGGGGTCCCGTACGCGACTGGATAAGCCTGGTACGCGCTGTAGCCGTACGACGTCGCAAACGCAGGAGCGTGCGACTGGGCGTACGCCTGACCATGCGGTGGAGCGTACGCCGGACCAGACGGCTGCGGATGCGCATACGTCTGCACCCCGGCCGTCTCTCCAGATCCCCAACAGCCATTTGGAACTGCTGGATCCGGCGATAGGCTTCGTCCATATCGGACGAATGGGCCCGACGGTCCACTTGATCCTGGAGCGCCGAGACGTTCCGGCCCAGCTGGGCCAGGCGGTCCTCAAGTCGAGCGAGGACCCCACGACTCCCAGACTCGGTGGCAGCAGCACCGCCAGTCCCGAGACCCAACGCGATCTCAAGGACAAGGACACGTTGTCGGAGGCGTGACACCTCTTCGTTCTCCGACGGAGGAACGGGCGGAGCGCTTGGGCGAGAGGAGCGCCGCGGCGACGGGCTCCTCAGAGGTTTCTCGTACTCGTATTCGTACGAGGGCACCTCCTCCGCTTTTGGATCGGAACGGAGAGACCCACTTCCACGTGGAACGAGTCGTCCGGGAGCGACGCCTCCGTGGCCAGCGCCAACTCCTTGTGAAGTGGCGAGGCTACCCGGACTCCGAGAACTCGTGGGAGCCGATTGAACGGCTCCAGGCAGACTGCCCAAAGGCTGTCGCGATCTGGGAACAGAAGCGACGGCCGGTTCGTAAGTAGTTCGGGGTTTCGTACCCGAACGCAGTACGGGCGTGGCCGCAAACAGCCCGTACCCGCGCTCATCATGAGCGCTTGAAGCCCCGCGCTTCTGGAACTCCTTTGGCAGCAAGCGTTTGCTGACCAAATGAGCGAACTCAACTCGGAGATCCAAGATGGAGGACAGCGTGCGTTCGTCCTTGAGCCCTCGAAGGTGCTCTTGTGAGTAGCCGCGGGAGGCTACCCACTGCCAGAAGAGATCCTCACTGGCAAGTCAAGTGGTGCACACCTCGGGTTGGACCCAAGGGTAACCCCAGACCGGAAAGAGGTTCCCGCAGTTCTCGGGCTTCTTTCGGCGGGTCGTGAAATCCTTCAAAGGGATTCGGTGTTGTGCAAGGAGCACACACCTGACCGCCTCGATGTTCTCGGTAAACAAGGCGACCTTCTGTACCAAGGCGCGTTCGTACGCGCCCTTGGAAGTGTGACCACCAATAAGTCCACGAGGAGCAACAAGTTGCTCCAAGTAAAGATCGGCCCCAGAGCCCTCCTCGGGTGACCAGTATGACTGCAAGTGGGTGCCCCCGTCACCTACGGGTGCGGTACCGGGACCCGATGCCTGGGACGGCACCGGGTGCCCTTGTACTCGCCGGGCAGCTTGGAAATCTTCCTGCTGCCGATCGAGATCGTTGGAGATCTCTTGGGGCTCGTAGACAGCACCCTCCTCCTCGTCAGACGACGGATTGAAGAGGTCGCGGTAGAGCCCTCCCGTCTCCATTGCCTCACGGCGTGGAGACCTTGAAGCATTGCGCTACTTCGCGCGTTTGGCCTCCTCCGCCGAGGCCTTAGCGGCTTGAGCCCGCTCTACACCTTCGGCAAGCGAAAGGTTCTTCGCTGGCGAACGAGGTTTCTCTTCCTCGTCGCCGCCTGCCGCAGACGAACCCCTGGCCTCGTCGGCCGGGCTCTGTGGACGCTCCGGCGTCTTGTTCTCGTGACCATCGTGGTCACTAGCGGGCGAACGCATGACGTCGTCGCTGTGCTCGCTGGGCAGGGGTGTTCGACCACCCTCGGAGTCCTCGGATAGACCCAGGAACTCCTTCAGAGCCCTATCGTCACCGGGCTCCGGACTGTCGTCCCGGTGGACGAAGCGCGGGTTGGGTCGATCGTCCGGAGGGACATCCGGCGACCGACTGCGACGCGAGCTCGCGCTCGCGCTCGCTGGCGCGTCACCACGAGAGGTGACTGCCTCAGAGGCCGCATCGTCGGCCTCCTTCTTGTGGGACGAGCCTTCGCAGCAGCAGGCTTAGCGCGCGCTTTCGCGCCGCGAGATGCTCCAGAGCGGGGCATGCTTGCAGAAGTCGACGTGGAGACCGAGAAGAAGAGTGCTTTGTCGCTCACGGGCTCTAACGAGAATGAGTCGCTGAGGGGTTCGCCGCCGCAGCATGTCGATATCAATCGACGAAGAGTGAAAGAGTGTGACTCGCTTTCACTCGTCCTGATTGGTCGGAAAACCGAACCTAAGTGGGGGAGGATGTAACGGGGTCCCACGAAGAGTGCCCTGTCACTAAGTGGAGGTCCTGTGGTGTGGACACACCACAGCCACGTCATTCACATCATGGCTACATGCCGTCAAAACCAACCAATAGGATGAATCTAGGAAACTCTATAGGTGACTTGCATTTTGTATGTAGAAGCACCTATAAATATAGTCAGTCTTAAATCTACCCTCTTTTTGGTAAATCGTCCCCTTTGGCCAAGGACCCGTGAACTGCCGTTCACAGAGAGTTTGTATACTCTCGGAAGTCAAGCTTCCTCTAGCGCAAGGTGCCGTGTGACCCGTCACATGTCTAGACTAGCCAATCGAAAAGGCGGTAGAGCCGACTCGGCGGCTTTTCCTCTTGAGGAATTCTAGAAAATATGCACCACTGAAGGACCTGAGAGAGGGTTGGATGTTTGTGATAGTGCGTTTCGTCCACGATCACTGCGGTCAACTGAAGACAAGGTAGCATCTCTGAAGCAGTCTTTCTCTCTCATCTCCGATCAAATATTGTGTGCTGAATACATATATAAATGAATAAATTGATTGTAGCATAATCCATAAATAAATTATTTTTTAATATAGCGTAAATATATTTCCAGTAAATATATTTGTGAGCAACCCTGGGACCGGCGGTCACAACAATGGCTCGTTAGTAGGCAGCACTGGCCGTCCTGCGTGGCTGACCAGACCAAGGAAGAACGCGCTGCTGTCCTAAAAAAATGGAAGCGTGTTGCACTCAGTGAAGCGTGCTACACGCTTCTACCGGATGTATTTGAGGACGACCCATCGATTAGTCCTTTTCCTGGAGGTGTTTCCCTTGGGTCCGGAAAAAGCGTTCACGTGATGATACCAGCTCTGACAGCGGATACGCACAGAAGAAAAAGCAGGCGGGCGATTTTGCGGAAGCCATGCAAACCATAATGGACAACACAATTGAGAATATGCGAGCCATAGCAGCCGAAGACAGAGAACGTTTTTTAGCACCAGAAAGAGGAGAATAAGAGGAACAGGGAACTTCTTCGGATGCTTTTTGGTAAGATGTAGTTGAGGATTTTACCGAATTAGCGCACCCAGTTCGCACTTCTAACCGAATCAAAAAAACCGTATCTACCGCAGCAATCCGTCTCGCGTTGTATCTGCTGGGGGGGGTCTTGCACATGTGGTGAAGTGGCCCGGAAAAGTTCTGATGGGGAGACAGATCCCGACTAAGACCGGAATCCAAGAAAATTCCCGACCGTGGGACGAGTCGATGGGTTCAGAACCGCGTCAAATTTGGACATCATCTGATTCTGTCTGATCCGTCCTGAGACATGAAGATTGCAAAACGGGTTTACAGATATAGCGTTCTGAAACGGGGATGCGGACTAGAACGGGAAATACTACCCCGTTCTAACGGCAGACAGGGCGACCGCTCCGACTGGGGTAGTGGAAGTTGAAGGTAGGAGAGGAAGCTGACGTGTGCTGAGATCTCAGACATGGGTGCAGAATGTGAGGCGGACAGAGGCCGGTAGGGCACAGAACAGATAGCTAGGAATTAAAAATCAGTCCCGAATATACTTCGTAGCACGCAAGACCTTCTTCGTCTCAAGTCAGCCTCAGTCGCCCAGAGACAGCCCCGATCACGCGGAGGACGGCTCAGGACTGCTTCGGTGAACTCACTCCCAACACTCCGTGCCTGAAACGAGGGACACGTTAAATACATCCTGTCGAGGCGAGCAAACACCAAGGGCTCGACTAGGACGAGGCATCGCGCCGGCCCCGATAACGCCGCGCAAACCACGAACGGCGCCGTCCCAAGAACAAGGCGCGCCAGACGACAACCGGTGCAAGGTGACATCCAATCCACGTTGCACCACAAGAACGCTTCACGACTTGAAGCCGCTTGACTAGTACTCCGTCCCGGAGATACGCTACGCAAGTCCCGGGAATTCTCCCGTCGCGGTCAACGTACAGATCGCCGCGGGTTTGTGTGAGGCTCAGCTCGCAAGTTTTTGCGAAGGCACTCCTCCACGCACAGCTTCACTGTTGTTAGTGGACAAGTAGTTGGCATCGTAGTATGCTTCCGTTCTCTCTCTTCTTGCGGGTCCCAAACTTCGTCGCTAAATTCTATCAAAAAGTTGTGCAAAATGCAAAACGAACACACGACGGTTGGCACTGATGTCAAATTGGTTCGTGCCATTTCAACAGGTCGTTGCAGCAATCTCCATCAGTCCTTTAAGAATTCCAAAGGCGCACTCCACAGTATATCTCATTCCTTCCAGCTTTCGATTCAGTCGTGCAATGACAACGTTTTCTTGGGCTTCAGTAATTTTGTACGTTGTAATAATATAAACGCGTAAGTTAGTGTACGTATTATCTGCCAAAAGGTAGAAGGGCACGCGCTCGACCGAATACCATCCTACCGCATTGCTCCCGCGCCTTCGTAGGAGCGACTCGTGTCGCCTACCGAGCTCGCTGTTGTTGAAAACGCGGCTGTCTCCCACAGATCCTGGCCAGCGAATGGCTACGTCGAGAAATCGGCGTTTGCTGTCGACCGCAGCACTCATGTTAAGCAAGTAAAATCATCCTTTTCTGTTGTAAAACTTGTGGCTCTTTGGAACGGCTGGCTGCGTGATTGGGATATGTCAACCATCGATGGCTGCAACGCAGCCAGGAAGTCGATGACTTTGCTCAAATTCACTCGATACCTTGAGAAGCTCACGTCGTGTTCGAGGAAAGGAGATTCAGTTCCTCCATACGTGAAGTGATCGATCTGCTGACAGACTTGATAATCCCTGACGCCGTGCTGCGTCCAATGCCAAACTGAGCACTCAGTTGTTGCAACGAGCTGCCGTGACCTGCGTAGTATAAGCACACGCACAGGCGAATGGCAGGTAAGAGCGGAACACACCAGTTTGTCCGCTTGCGGATCAGGTCGGCTTCAATGATGTTTAACAGCTTCCAAAACGCCTGTCTTGGCACTCGTAGGGTCTTGAGAAACTCGTCATCGTCGACGTTATTGCTGAGCATAAAGCGTCTCCAGTGCCAACTCCGCACTATTCGTCTTCCTTGCCCGGGCTGGTTATTACGCTACAATACCAAAAAGAGGAACGGAGCCCAGTACAAGACCAATATTCCCCGGAAAGCTCTGGTACAAATTGTTCTGGTCACGATGGAATAGAAGCTCCTGCAACAATAGCGCTGTTCCTGCATTCATCCTACACCACAGTAAAATCAGTATGAGCATGCAAATACAAACAACAGTGCCACACGAACTTACGTGTAATGTGGATTGTCGACAGAAGTGGTGGCAGTCATGTTGCATTTGTCTGCACTGACGGTTTCTCCGGGGGTGGTGCTGATGGAGTCTGCTGCAGCATCCGCCTTCGCAGAATTCCATGTCGTGAACGCGCTGCTGCGTGGAGTGGCATCGTTGCTGATCGTGGTCGCGGTGTTGGTGGACAAGCGATTGCTGGTCGTGGTCGCGCTGCAGCTAGGCATGATGGCGCTGCTGCTGCGGGTGTCTGGGCTTCTGCCAGTCAATGAACCACTGCTGGTCAAGCCGGTGCTGCATGTCCTCGTCGACGCGCTACTGGTCATCGTAGACGCAGTATTGGTCCTCGTCGACACGCCACTCCGTGGCGGTGGCGCTGCTGCTTTCAGTGACGGCGGAGCTCCTGGTCCTCGTTGACGCGCTGCCACCCGTGGCGAGCTGCTGCTGGTCCTTGTCGACGCGCTGCTTGTGCGCATGCCAACGCTGCTGCTACTCATGCTGGTCGAGCAGCTTGAGTTGGAACTCACCGTCGCGGAGCTGATTGCCGCCATCCGACCACGAGCGGGCCTAGCAACCCGACCAGAAGCTGAACATTTTGCAATGCTTGGCCGATTGTCTGCGGTGCTTGCGTTGCTGCGGACATGGGAAGACGATCTTGTTCGTGCCATGTTGCTTGGTTGGTGCTGTTGCAAGTAACACAACGGAGTGGAGGTGAGTTTAGGATGAGAGCTCTGGAGGGAGCCCTTGCTCTCTTACCTCGTGATTGATTGTTCAGAAATGAACGGCGGCGGCCATGCCGTTTAAATACCACCCGCTCAAGACCGGATGTTATTTCCGTTCATTTTTTGTTCATTTTCTGGCATAGGCGAAATGGGCTATGGCGGAGGCGGATGCAGTGTGAACAGTTCGGCTAGGCATTTACATGCCGGAAACCCTCTGTGTGACCCCCCCCAGTGAGGGATCGCACTTAATCGAGTTTTGCAAATTGGGATTGGAGTCAGTTAACCCTTTCGCGAACACAGTGATTTTGTATACTATACAAAATCAAGAAGTAAAGAAATAGAAGGAGGCAAAATGCCACGTTTAAGCATGTAGCCATTCCGACCCTTCAGCACGCAGAAGAATGGAAATAGGCAAAATGCCTCCATCAAGGGGGTCAAATAACGGCTTGTGATAGGTCTAAATGTTTTGATTTAATTTTCACGCTATTCCCAAAGGGCGCCGCTCTCACGCGATTGGCTCGAGCAGCAGTTGAATGCGCCAGAGCCAGGCCTCCTGCAGGCACCCACCAGCGCTAGAAGTAAGTGGGACCAGCGTATCTTCGCTATATATTTCACGAGCACGCATGTGATGCTATCATGAGCCGAATGCTAACTACCCTCCCCCTTTCGTCTGATCAACTTGCTATTTGTATTAGGTTTGAACCGCGCCAACTTCCTCTCACCTTCAACACGTCGGACTGGAGTGAACATGGCAAGCGTTGAGAAGCGTTCAGCTCCTCCTGTGGCAGCTGAAGACAAGCGCCGGCGACAGTCAACACGGTCCAGCCATGCAGACAAACCGCGTGCAGTGCGAGGTAAGCTGACGTCTCTAGATTCTGTATGGCCATGCTCACGTGAACGGTACTGACACGCTGACTGCACCACAGAGAACAGCATAGTGTTCAAAGAAATATGGCGCGCTCTGCATCGTGGCGGATAGAAATCTAAGCCTCCTTCCGTACGCAGTTTATATACCAGGTTCCGATACGTGAAGCCTGACTGCATTCTTGACGGTGAAGAGGGCGTCGACTATTTCCTTAGTGAGGAGACCCTTGTTGCTTACTATCGGAAACAAAGGTGCCAGCTGAGTTCAAACCGACGGCAACACAGTGAGGGTGCTGCCTTCACACAACCTGCTTATCCAATTCGCCGCTGAGCAAGACCACAATACGGCGAATGGCAAAATCATTGCTATTGAATGCGGTGATAATGCAAGAGGTGACGCATCTGTTGCTTCGCGGCACCATTATGGAACCGACGCACAGACAGATTTTGCGTTGGATTCTGGGCGTGGTTCAGTACGTATGGGTCCTGAAGGCAGCAATAATAGTTTACGTGGTTGCGCGATTGAGTTGGACAACGCTTTGCGTGATTCTGGGCATGGCGGGGGGGGTGACACGATGTGACCGGGGATTTTCCCCGCAAGATCACCCGACTGACTCGATGAGTGGCTGAATGTGGTTGAGTCCAGAGGAATCCAGTGAGAAGTCAACATGGGACATGAATGTGGAAGTATACAAGCGTGGAGTCAGTGTGGATGTGGATGCAAGGTTAAGTAAAGACCCACAGGTTTGGAGGTGTCGGCTGGATGAGGCCTTATCCAGTACGCATTAGAAAGCACCCGGTCCGAGACGCCGAGTCCTGTACGGTAGGAGAAGCCCGGAGGCGTACAAGTGTGTTCAGCGAACGTATCCTGGCTACCGCCTGCTTTGACTTGACTGAGGCGCCAATTGTACCCACCAGAAGACCGACGCACAAGACCCACATCGTCATGACACCCAAGAGAGACTGAAACTGGACCGCGTGTAGTATCGACGGCGATGTTGTTCTGAATGAGTGCCAACTGAGGTACTGCATGAAGACATACTCGCACTAAATGAGTTGCGCCATCCAGTATGATTCCGCCATGAATGATGTCGTACTGCACCAGAGACCAAGAAACACCACAAGTCACTCTGAGGCAGTCCAAGTCGAGTGCAGACTGATAGAGCCGATATGTCCAGTTCGACGAAGGGTCGCCAAGACATTGCGTTTCAGCAAGATCTGCCGCACGGACTATCGTCATCAAGTGATGTGTACCCGCCTAAGAGTCGACGTCAACAGTCCCCATACTCAAACCAAGATAAATCAGGAGTATCCACAAAGGAGAAGCAGAGAGCAGAACACGAAGACCGAAGATAGTAGAAGATAGCCAAGAACCGATAACTAACATTAAATCAGAGTTCAATTTGCCGAGAACAAGACAAGCACCTTCGACCGAGCTTCGCCTGGGGAGGAGACGACTGCGTCCGAGTGCCGCGTAAGAGGACAAGCTGCCCAGACCATTTCCTGGGGGCCCGAAGCGCGGACGTTCGAAGCCCACCTGTTCGTAAGACTGGTGCGTGGCTCTCAAGTCGTTCGAGTCGAGATCAGAGCGAGGACCAGTGTTGTATTGTACCTGGGTTGATCCGCCTGTTCCACATCCAAATTGCCCGTGCGCCTCATTGAGTGAGCACCCATTTCATATTAACCCTGCGGTATTAGGAGGTTGTAGTAGTCACCCCTTGTACTCAATTGATTGACTATTGTGTGAAAGCGAATTGTATTTGCCTGTAAGATTGTCCTGCATTCAGTGCGGATGCTGCGCGTGAGTGAGTATTCATCCAGGACTGACCAGTGTCCTGGGTGAGAAGCTCCGAGTAGACTGGTGACAGACCCCCCCACCCAAGGGTCTATAAGAATAAGTGGTGGCTGCATATAGTAGTGTATATCTCTGGTTAGTTTGTATATCTGGGAAGAAGGTCTGTCTGTGACCTCCTCATCCAGTCTGACACCAGTGGCTCATCCAGTCGGTCGAGTTCATTCGGTGCTCTGTACATCTCGATTTGTGTATTAACAACTCATCCAGTCGGTGAGATCCTCAGGATATTCCGAAGGAAAACGATACCTATAGGGATTGACACAAGGACGCACACGCTACACCGGGTGGGAACTTCCGTTTCTCATTTGGTAGTCCAAGACATCCTCACTCAGTATTGAGGTGCCTCCTGGGCGCGCTATACAACCCCCTGGGCGATAAAGGCGTTCACCCGCCTCGCGTCAGGGGAAGTAGCGATGACGTTGAGATCCAGACCAGTACTTTTCAAAATGCCTATATAAACAGTAACATCATCGTCAATACTAATCGGTGCAACAGCATTGAGGGTGGGTATGGCGGACTGGCGAGCAGCGGTGAGGTTGCTGGTCTTGGTAATGTACCTATCTCGGGTACGGCAGACGAAAGTCAAAATAGCGTCGGACTTAAAAGTCGTGGTAGCGATGCATGTACAACCACTGGTGAAGTATTGGAAGTTGGTGAGGTATCTAACTCCGGCAACAGCACGGCAAAGCAGTGCTACAACGCGCCAATAGGCAGTGGTGATCTGTCGACAGGCGGTAGGGTTGGTCAGGATGACAGCGTACTTAGCCATAGTACGGAAGCTGCTAAAAGCGGTGTTGGAGGGGGGGGGGGGTGGACACGGGTCTCGGGGAGGGCGTGTGGATCGTGGTGGACGCGGATCTCGGGGGGGGGGGGCGAATCATCTCTACCATGATTCGAGTGATGATGACCAGAGTGACGGTAGTGATGATGATGCAAGTTCGGAAGCCTCAAGTGATGACAATAATTCGATTGATGATACATGTCGTCGTGAAACTAGAATGGAGCCTGGACCAGATCCAAGTGTCGCTGATGCTGACCCGGATACGCAAATGTTGTTGCCACAAGCCCTGAGTGTACGTGAACAGCTTGATAGCCTATACACCTACCAAGGAAAATCGGCTGATGACAAAAAAGCTGGCGCCGTTGTTAATGGAAGCTCCGACGGACTTGTACACTCTCGATGATGGATCTGCATTTATGCGATTACGCCCTGAATACACTCGATTATTCACACACTCGGCCTCCTCTAGTTTTCTCGCTTACGTACCCGTGTACTTTTGGCGCCAAGTAGTAAACGAAGTCAACGCTTATGCAGCTATGAAAGACGCCTGCTGTCACACTGTCGGAGCTTATGAAGTTTGTTGGGATCCTCTTCTTCATGACCATAAACGACAAAGGCGAATATGCAAATTACTGGGGTGTTCAACCTGAAGACTCGATACTTGGCAAACTTAGCTCGACTGGGCTCGAGCACGTTATGCCAATACGGCGGTTCAAGGTGATTCGCAAATGTTTTTGCTTTAGAGCATCACAACCTCCAACGCAGCGGAACCCTGCCGCGCGAATTCGGCCGCTGATGAACCTCTTGAAAGCTACAGGGGGCATGTACATTGACATGGGCGCAATGTAGCGCTCGATGAGGCTAGCGTAGCGTGTCGATTTCGATTTGGACGCCATTGTATTGTGTTCAACCCTATGAAACCTACCGGCAAGTATAATTTTCGTATTTACATGTTGTGTTGTGCAACAACATGGGTGGCAGTCAATTATCGATTTCACTGTAATAGTGATATCCGTGACAGACTAGATGGTCTGGCATCTGCAGATGAAGCTCGGGATCATGAGCAAGCGTGGGTCAACTCGAAAGTGTCTTCCATTCGGAGGTTGGTGTTGGAGGTGGTGATGCCTCTCAATGGCTCGAATCGTATCGTGAACATGGATAACTATTATACATCCGTCCAACTGCTGCAGGCACTGCGGCTTCGCGGTCTGTATGGGCGTGGAACTGTTCGCGGCACCAGTAAGCATTTCCCAAACACACAGTACTCGAAAGAAAGAAGCGTCGCGTGGTGAATATCGCCAGGGTGTGTCTGCGGATCATGCAATCGGTGCAGCTTATTTGCGCTATGGCAATATTGTACTAATGGTTTAGAATGCTGATGCATCTACAGTTACAAATGTCGATCGACTTGTTGGGAGGGCTGTTCAAAGTTACCGGCACCTTCGTGCGTGAAACAGTACAACCAGTATATGCAAGGTGTTGACCGTCTGGATCAAATTTGGGCTCGATTTCGATGACAGACGGACACTCCAACAAAAAATGGCATAAGAAATTAGCCCTTGCGCTACTTGACATTGCACGTTCAAACGCGCATCCGACCCGCCGACTTGTGGTCGATACAGCAAAGCAACGAGACCCTACCGCACCTTCATTATTGAACTGGCATCAGAACTTATTTCAGGAAAGTGGGCAGACGCTCCAAGCGATGGCAGAATGCCATTTGCCGCAACTGAAGTTGCTGATGATGATCCACAAATACAAGGCATTGGCGATAGCCCACGTGAGGTATTTGTATCCGTCCAGACAGACAAATGTCCGTGAAAAGAATGCATTGCTGTGGCGTCATCGCAAATGATTCCCTCATTGCCAAACCAGACACCGCAGCCGAGCACCACGACAACAGCTCACAGACCACGACGAACAGAACGGCAGCTTGGTGGCGGCGCGGTTTCAACATTTGGGATGGCGCTGGTCGCCCAGGCCAGGTGGCCAGCAGTCGGATAAATGACGGCGAGGAGGGCATGACGATGTACGGGCCGGCGTGACGTACGTCGGGCAGCATTACGACAGCATGGCCACCACGACCGGGCGGGTTGACAGCAGTCGAGCAGCGTTATGCAAGCGCGGCTACGACGACGGATGGTAGCAGTCGAGCAGCATGTCCACCAAGTGACCCGTAGAGTTTGGTGGTCAGCGATCAGCGTGGCAAGCGCGCTAGAAGCGTCATCAGAGCCGACGGGGTCAGGGACGGTCTTGATGGTGCGGCTGTTCACAAGCGAGCAAATTGGGAAATGTGGTCGAGGCTGCAACGATTCCAATTCGTAATGTCATCTGGGAGCTCTGACGTTGGCTTGTAAGCCTTAGCAGGATTGGCGGAATCTTACGATTCAGCTCCGTGATTGGCGGAATCTTACGAGCTAGCTCCATGATTGGCTGATTCGCGCAAAGCAAGCCCAAAGGAAAAAGCAACTTCAACTCAGTCAGACTTCGCGCAATGACCGCGTATTGAGTCAGACTTCGCGCAATGACAGCGTACTCAATGACCGCGTACTCAATGACCGCGTACACTGTACTGAGTCAGACTTCGCGCAATAACCGCGTACTGAGTCAGACTTCGCGCAATGACCGCGTACTCAATGACCGCGTACTCAATGACCGCGTACACTGTACTGAGTCAGACTTCGCGCAATAACCGCGTACTGAGTTGAAGTTGCTTTTTCCTTTGGGCTTGCTTTGCGCGAAATCAGCCAATCATGGAGCTAGCTCGCAAGATTCCGCCAATCACGGAGCTGAATCGTAAGATTCCGCCAATCCCGTGCTAAGGCTTACAAGCCAACGTCAGAGCTCCCAGATGACATTACGAATTGGAATCGTTGCAGCCTCGACCACATTTCCCAATTTGCTCGCTTGTGAACAGCCGCACCATCAAGACCGTCCCTGACCCCGTCGGCTCTGATGACGCTTCTAGCGCGCTTGCCACGCTGATCAAGCTGACCACCAAACTCTACGAGTCACGGTGCGGACATGCTGCTCGACTGCTACCATCCGTCGTCGTAGCCGCGCTTGCATAACGCTGCTCGACTGCTGTCAACCCGCCCGGTCGTGGTGGCCATGCTGTCGTAATGCTGCCCGACGTACGTCACGCCGGCCCGTACATCGTCATGCCCTCCTCGCCGTCATTTATCCGACTGCTGGCCACCTGGCCTGGGCGACCAGCGCCATCCCAAGGTTGAAACCGCGCTGCCACCAAGCTGCCGTTCTGTTCGTCGTGGTCTGTGAGCTGTTGTCGTGGTGCTGGGCTGCAGTGTCTGTTGGAACGAAAAGCCAAAGTGATTCATTTGTAGTAAGGAGTGGAGAATCCACCAGCATCTAGAGTCATCTATTGGTACACCTGTGATGGTGCACTACAGGTCCAAGTTGGTTGTTCCAACAGTGTCTGGTTTGGCGATGAGGGAAGCCGCACGTCATCGACGCTGTCGATATCCTGTATGGATTCACCAGCACCGACCTATGTGAGATGCCCACGCTTGGGATGCGTAGCAAGCTTCCACCAGTACCGATTTCTGTGGGGCTGCTGTGCAGCTGAACTGATAATGAGCGTGCGTCGCTTTCAGGGTGCTCGGCTGCGTCCACAGCGCCTCCGACGCTGGATTACTACTGCCGCTTTGATTCACCATCAACCAAGTTGTGGTCGCCGATGCAACCACAATACAGCAGCGCTGGGTACTGCTGTAACTGCAGCTAGCAGCGGTGGTGGCAGTGGAGGTGGCTGCGGTGGTGATACTGCTGCCGTGGACACTATGTCGCTACTGTTGGTGGTGGTTGCGGCCATTGTGATGCCAGCACGTGCTCCAGTTCCGATCTGCAATTGTGTGAAGGTGGTGATGTTCCGTTGGTACAAGTGTGATGCTGGTGATTGGGTGTAGTGACGGGTGACAAAGAAAACCAATTCATTCATTCAATATTAGCGTCATTGTTCTCACTAATAGCTTCCTCCAACGATCTTGCCACTCGAACGTGTTCAGCTGGCGCAGGTTCATTTGCAGCCTTGTGGGCTTCTTTGAATATATTTTGGCGTTTTACGACTCAGAAACAGAAGCCGGTAGGCTTCGCTATTGAGCGTTAGCCTCTAACATTTTTATATGTAAGAATTCCCAGAGAAAAATGTTTTTATAGACATAACAACAAAAGTTGATCCTACTTCTTATGCTGTTTCCGGTATATCTCGTCTGATGGACAAATTGAATTTGCTTTCACGTCGATGGAATCGCTTGGGCGGCAGCACTTCAGGCGTCATGTGAGAGGGGATTTTCTGGATCCATTTCGGTGAGCGATAGAGCTTCCACTTAGCGCAACGACATGTTCTCCACTGCAGAGTTTCTGTTCGTTCGGCAAGCACATCGACAATTTTCATGGCCATGCTCAGGTAAAACGTAATGTTGTAGCCCTTCTCCTTTCGATAACCTTCCGCACCAGATTATACACAGTATCCTCGTCGACCGCGTCACCCGCCGTCATGGCGATGAGGTCTTGGATGTGTTCATTGAGCTTCTTGAGAGTATGCTGAAGGTAGGCGTTCAAATAGAGCTGGCGAGTAGGTCGTTGCGTGTAATCTGTACGTGTAGATGTGACTAGTAGAGGCTTTCAGAAGCACCGCTTTTTGAAGAAAAAAAACGGTAATGAAAAACACGTAGCGCGATGCCCTCGATTTTTTGGGGGCGACGTACATGATTTTGGCTTCCGTCGAACGGTAAGAGAGGGCTCTCATACCGCTTTTGTAAATTCAAATTCACGTAAAACAATGAGAAGCGATATGAGCTAAACTTACGCTTTCAGGGTGCAGTATTGGGGAAGAAGAGATATAGGCACGTCCAAGTTCTCACCCTGCTCCAAAAACTGCCTTCTTGGGCTCCTCCTCCACCTACGCGAAGAAACTCACGACCCGATACGTGTTTTTGAGCCCGGTAGTTCTGAAGCAGCTACGCTATCTCAGAGTCACGTAACAAACGACGGTATCCTCGCTACGTCCTTTCAGCTACGTGATTTCTGTAACGGGACAGGTGCTGTCGTTACTAGCTTACACGTAGCGTTGAGGAAGCTCGCAATTTGAACGAACAAGTCGTAAATCCAGGGTAAAAGATACTCTGTTTTTTTGTTTAAGTTCAGGGCGGAGGCCCTGGGCTCATGTGAGCCACTCAAATGAAGGTCATCTTCTGATTGGCTGTAATGCTTCTCCTTTCAGCCAATCAGAGAGTGACAACACAGCACGCGCTAGCCGCGTGCCTTTGTACCTACTTTGTATGTAAACCTATAGAAATCTACCTACATATGTAGCTTGGTGTGACCCGCTACATCACCCCCTCTTAAAGTTGCGCTTACGCAACATAAGCACAGATCGCACATTTCACTAAAACCCCAAAAAGAACACGGCAGCACGTGGAGGAACGTCGCTCGTCCTAGCGAGCGAACCAAAACGATCGCGGCGCAGCAAATGAACACCAGGGATCCTACTTCGCCGACGGAGGCGTCGGTGCCGCTCTCGGCGCCCGCGGAGGCCTCGGACGTGCGCAGGCTACGCTCTACGGTAAAGGACGGCGAGTTGACCCGATGGCCCTTGTACGACTTGTCGGCGGCGACGACTCCGGAGGCCCCGGACGTCATGCAGAACCACTTCGCTCGCTTCCGCGCGACGTGGAAGAAGAGGATCAAAGGAGCCGACCATGAAGGCTTGCGGCGCTCGTGGTGCGCCTTCATCAAAAGATGGAACTTGATGACCGACGCGGGAGAAGACTTCGTACAGTGGCTGGTGTATCGCGAGGAGATGCTGAAGACTCACTCGATCGGGGAACTTCGAGGGCACATGTGCAGCAACGCTTGATATGTGGATTGGATTTGTTACGTTCACGTTCGGGAGGGATGCGCGTCATGTTCATCGTCGGACCGACCGACGTAACAAGAGTGGGAGCGACATATCGCTGAGCGGCCCCTCAGCGCCATGGAGGCTAGATGGATTGCCAAGTACAAGCGCTCGCTCACTCAAATGGACCAGGCGACTAGTCGTGGCGGCGCACGTCGGCGCTCGCCGGGGCGCCAGCGCACTCAGCCAACTTCAGGCCACGTGACCATTCGTTGGGGGCGTCGCTCTCGATCTCGCTCACCAGCGCGTAGATGTGAGCGTTCTCGTTCTCGCTCACCAGCGCGTATGCGAGGGGATTCTCGTTCACGTTCTCCGCGGGCACGCCCGCGGGGTCACTCGCCGCCGCGAGTTTGGACTCGTATTCCTGAACAATGTCAGGTATGTGGCGGAGAAGGTTGCTACGGGACTCCCACGTATCGTCGTCAGGAGGAAAGCCCAGCCAGCGTACCAAATACTTACGCGTGGCCGGAATCGCGCGGCGGACATGGGCGCGCGTACGCGGAGAGTCCTCATGAGCCACGATTCGATCCACGATCCAGCGAACCTCGTCCGCCGAGTCAATTATCGCGGAGGACCATCGCGTTGGTAACGCTCCCGCGGTGACTGCACTGGCGGATCTCGAATCGGTGGTGAATCGCTCTTGGGACGCCCAGTTGGGTGCCGAGCGGGCTGAGGACTATGCGTGACGAGCGGAACAGACGACGGCGCAGCTTCGGCAGTCGAATCGGGAGCTCCTGACGAGGCTGCGGAGCCTGGAGATGCTCGTGTACGGTGGGGCTCAGACTGCGGGCACTCAACACCAACGAACACCGGGCTCGGATGGATCGATGGCACGGCGTGCTCACCGTGAGGGACGGGCGACGCACGCTCCGCGGATGCCACCTGGCGATCAAAGTCTGGAATCACGGCCGAGTGGTAACGCTTGAGCCGCCCGACATAAAACGTCGGGTGCAGACGCATGGATGAAGGGATGTCGAGGGCGTACGCGTCGCCGAGGACTTTGGTAACCTTGAACGGGCCGATGAAGCGCGGAGCAAGTTTGTTTGCACCAAGGTTCGTAACAGCAGAAGATCGTATGCCTTCGGTAGATAGTAACACACGGTCGCCCGTGTGAAATATATCCAGGTTCTTTCGACCGTGTTTGTCCGCGTTTTCTTTCTGCTTGTCCACTGCGGCTTGCAGTGCATCACGATCAAAGCGGGATACTGTCTGGCGTTGGAGAACAAACTCGGACACCGCTGAAGAATCAGCGGCAACCGCCAACGGCTTCGGTGCGTAGTTGGCGGGCGGAGAAGTGTGCTGGTGCGCGGCTGGGTCGATGAGCGTGCGCTCGGTCCATTCGGCGACAGGTGAAAGCACGCTGCGTGGCCCCGCGAGGGCCTTCTTCGTCTGGCTTCGCGTCACTGCGTTTACGTTGGCTTCGCTCTGAGGGGTTTGCGGCACCGGTGTTGTCACCGGTGGTGGGCTTGCAGCGGCAGCTTCAGCAATGCCAGCACTTCCTCCCCCACCAAGGGTGAAGTCACGGGGCACCGTGGGATGGCCCACGGCCAACATCGCTGGAACACGAGGGTGGCGAGCAAAGTTGACGAAGAATGGAGTGAGTCCCGTCGAGGAGTGCTCGGCGTTGTTCAAGGAGAACTCGGCGAGGGGCAGGAATGAGCTCCAGCTCTGGAACGAGGTTGCGAAACTTCGAAGCACATCTTCGAAGACTCGGTTGACGCGCTCGGTTTGGCCGTCCATCTCAGGATGTGCGGCTGTGGACATCTTGAGTTTCGTGCCCAACAGCTCGAATAGTTTGGACCAGAACGCGGCGGTGAACCGCGGGTTACGATCGTAAACGATGGATTCAGGAAGACCATGGTACCGGAAGACGGTGTCGACAAAATGCATCGCAGACTCTTCCGCGGTGATCGTGGCGTGCACAGGCACGAAGTGCGCCATATTGCTGAATCGGTCAACAAACACTAACACTCCAGTTCGGCCGAGCTCATCGGGGAGAGCCCGAAGACGAAGTCCATCGACACCTAGCGCCATACTTCCGTGGGGATCGGAAGCGGTCTCAGAGGAGCCTGCGACGACGGAGATGGCTTCACACGCTGACAGATCTCGCAAGTGCGCACCCACTTGTACAAATGCGGCCAGAAGAAATCGCGCGACACTGCAGCGAATGTTTTCTCGCGCCCCAAATGTCCGCCGACAGGAGTATCGTGGTATTCGTGGATGATCCTCCCTCGAAGATCCGCGTCGTTCGGCACGACGACTCTCGGCGCGTCGAATCGGTCGATGGCGTACGTCAGCAACGCCCCATCAAGCTGATAGCGCTTGATGTTACTTCGAGTAGAGCGCGATAAAGCACCCAGCGTAGTCTGGGTGGGAGAACGCAGATGTGCCAGGATGCCCGCGTATTGTGGATCATGCTCGTAGGCGGCCGCGATTTCTTCGCGCTGCGTCATCTGGGGTCTTATATTCGCCAAGTTCAGACCGGAGGCGACACACATCACGCACATGTCTTCATCGTCATCTTCATCAGCCGGCTGGCGAACGAGCTTGTCTCGGGGGTCGTAGTCTGGGCGCCGAGATAATGCGTCGGCGAGGATATTATCCTTCCCGGGCTTGTAGTGCACGACAAAGTTATATTCGGAGAAGAACGACAACCAGCGTGCCATGCGCTGTGACAGATGAGGGCTCTTCATCGCGGTACGCAGCGACGCGTGGTCAGTGTAGACGGCAAACGTCTGTTCTCCGAGTAAGTATACTCTGAACTAGATCAGAGCGTAGCGCATCGCGAGAAGCTCCTTGTCATGAACAGGGTAGTTCTTCTCCGCCGGCTTCAGCTGGCGGGACTGGTAGCTGACAACTCGTTCTCGACCCTCATCGTCGAACTGCATCAGAGCACACCCGATGGCAAAATCGCTGGCGTCACACACGACGTGGAATTGTTTCGTCTCGTCCGGCAACATAAGGGATTGGCGTGGACGCCAAGCTTTTCTTCACCGAGTCGAAGGCCTCTTGGTGTTCGGGGTTCCATATCCACTGGGTATCCTTCTTCAGCAGAGAGGATAGTGGCTGGATGAGCCTGGCGTAGTCTTTCGGGTACTTGTGTAGGTAGTTTGCCATACCCAGCCATTGGCGCAATTCCGTTGGATTCGTGGGGGTTGGCCATGAACAAATAGACGCAACTTTCTCGGGATCCGCGCGAGCTCCAGCCTTGCTTACGTAGCAGCCCAACACCGGAATCTCCGGAGCACAAAATATGCACTTCTTCAAGTTCGCATAGAGCTTGTTCTCCCTCATCACTTGAAAGACTTGACGCAAGTGCCTCAAATGAACTTCGAGAGCGCTGAGGCCTCCCTCAGCTCGACTGTGGACAAAAATGTCGTCGAAGTAGCTCGACGCGAAGTCGCGGAGCGGGCGCAGCACATGGGAGACCATGCGATTGAAGGTGGCTGGTGCATTCTTCAGACCTTGTGGCATAACCAGCCACTCCCAAAGCATGCCGCTTGAAGTGCTGACTGCCGTGAGAGGAACGTCGCTCTCCCTCATCAGAATCTGGTAGAAACCATCGGTCAGGTCGATGGCACTGTAGATAATACTGCGTGCCATGGCATCTAGAATCATGTCCTTGCGAGGGATCGGAGTCTGAGCTGGGATCGTCGCGTCGTTCAATTTGTTGAACACATGGACAATGCGCCAACCGCCCGTCGCCTTCTTCACGCAGAATGTCGGGCTAGAGTGCGTTGAGATGCTTTTGCGCACGTGACCTGCCTTGCGACGATTCTCGAAGAACTCGTCAATAGCCTTGACTTGGTCGCGCGGGAGGGGCCACTGGCGAATTACACAGTACTTGGTGCCCGGAGAGAGGTCGATCTTATGACGCACTCCATGTTCCGCTGGTAGTTCAGCGGGAATCTTGTCCGGGAAAACGTCTGAGAACGCTCGAGCCAAATCATGCCCTGGGTTGCCAGATTCTTTCAGTGCTTCCCATGACTGCGCAGCGAATCTCTCCTCGCGCGCCGACTTCGGCTCAGCGTTCTTGGGGCGCGTGGGCGTGTTGTCGGCGATGGTAGTGTTCACAGATTGGACCACCGACTCGGCTTCGGTGAGTAGACACACTTGCTCGATCTCACCTGCTTTGAGCCCACACAGGAAGTTCTTCCACGAAAGGCCTGGAAGGCAAGTGATCGACTCAGCGTCGCGCGGCGGACTGGTAATCTCGATGACGCGCTGTCGCTGCGGGGCGCCTTCCACGTACTCGAGTGCACAAACCGACTCCATGACTGGAGACGTAGACGGAGTTAGGCGCCGGCGTTTGGGCTTTCGCCTCTTCTTGGTCTTCGAGTGAGCGCTCGAAGAAGACGTATCGCTTTCGCTGGACGAGGAATCACCCTCCTCTAGGCGAGAGAGCTCCTGCTCGATCACGCTGGTACCACACGGACGTCCCGCGTGTTCGTCCGCGACATCGACCACAGTCGCAGGCAATGGTGGGAACGCACGCTCGACCGCCATCTCGTTGCTTGGCGGGAACCCATGCTCGACCGCCATCGTACTGGCCGACGGGAACTCATGCTCGACCGCCAGCTCATTGCTTGGCGAGAACCCATGCTCGATCGCCATCGTAGTGTTCGACGGGAACGCATGCTCGACCGCCGTCTCATCACGTGGCGGGAACTCATGCTCAACCGCCAACTCGCGCTTAACACGTGGGAGCTCTCTGCGCTCAACCACGCGTACGTCTCCGCGCACGCGCGAAGTAGGAACGTCACTACGGTCCTCTAAGAGTGCCGAACAAACAGTGCAGAGGGGGCCATCGCTCGCTCTGTGCATTATTTGTGTCGTCGACGTTTGGTCAACGACGGTGACGTGGGGCCAATCTCTTGAAGCCACCAAGAGGTGTGTAAAGACCTCGCTCACATCGAACTCGCTTCGATGTTTAACCGACCGGGCAAGCCAGTCGATCACTGGCTGGTAACGGACCAGCCACGGCATTCCCAGCATACAGTCAGATGCGTACTTCATATCGATCACCAGGAAGTCGTCGGTACTGCGGAAGCCGTCAAACGTGTACGGCAACGACAGCTCACGCCGCGACATGCGGTGAGGTTTACCGTCCGCAAGCTTGACGACGACGTCGCCCGGACCGTCTCGGACGCGAACGTTGTCAGGAAGAACTGACACGCAAGACGACCTAAAGAAGTTGTTGGACGCACCTGAGTCGAGGAGTGCGCGAAGCGGGCGCCGGGCGCCGGCGACGTGAAGACTCAAAATGATTAGCCTCCGGTCGTCGCTGGCAGTGGTGGCATTAAAGTGTGCGTGAAGCGCATGGGGGCTAGGAGGCCGGGTTGTCACCGGAGGACCCGGACTTCCATTCCGGCCAGTAGGGCGCCCCGCACCTACTGGCCCAGACCGGTTTTTGGCTGTGCGAACTCGGAAGGACCGTCGACGGCATCGGCGGAGGAGTTAACGGAGACGGGAGCAGGCGCGCGGCAGACAGCTGCGCGATGACCCACCTTACGACAAAGGAAGCATGTCAGCGGCCGAGTTGGTCGTCCTCCGCGTTTCGCAGATGGATTCGCCAAGGAACGCTCGTGAGACGCTTCGATCGCATCGAGCTCCATTGGCTCGGGAGCGTTCGCTCGATCCGTGGTGGTCATGGCCCGGGCGTACGACGCTGTCGCTATGTAATCCTCGCGGAGAGCGAGGGCAAATGCCTTCTCTAGAGTATCTGGCTCCGATCGAGTGAGGCAGTATCTGGCCATCCCTTCGCGCATACAAAACACGAAGACGTGGACTTGCGATGCCATGTCGATCGGCTTCGTGATGATACACGAAGCGAGGTGGCGAGTCTTGTCGACATAATCGCGCATGGACATCTTGCCTTGCTTGAGGGCAAAGAATTCTGCTCGCACGCGCGACTCGTCTTGCGGCAGCTCGAAGGCAAGACGTAGATCACTCTGGATTGACGCCAGAGTTGGGAACGCGTGGGGATCGACGACTAGTCTGCCTAGCGCACATTCCTTTGCCTTCCCGGACAGGCGGGACAGCAGGAAGTTCACTTTTGCCGACGGCGCCTCGATAAACCGCGAGGCGATGGCGATGTCGATCTCCCGGAACCAGCGGTTTAGGGGAGTCGGTCGGAACCGACCCCAGAGTATGTCGACGTCTCCATCTTGACAGCGTCATTCCTGGATCGCGAGGGAGTTTGTACCCGCTGCTTGGCGTCAGCGAGCTCGCGTTCCATGAACTCTTGAGCAGCTTGGCTCTGCGAAGTCACGACGACCACTCCCAACACCGTCGCAAGACGGTGGAGAGCCTCCCACTCAATGCGCGTGAGGTGGGGGAATGTCTCGTGTTCCAGGATCAGGCCTTGATTCATCTTGGACTTGGTCGTTGGAAGGACTACAAAGTGCTACCAGGTATAACGGGCCAGGTGCTGTTGTTACTAGCTTACACGTAGCGTTGAGGAAGCTCGCAATTTGAACGAACAAGTCGTAAATCCAGGGTAAAAGATACTCTGTTTTTTTGTTTAAGTTCAGGGCGGAGGCCCTGGGCTCATGTGAGCCACTCAAATGAAGGTCATCTTCTGATTGGCTGTAATGCTTCTCCTTTCAGCCAATCAGAGAGTGACAACACAGCACGCGCTAGCCGCGTGCCTTTGTACCTACTTTATATGTAAACCTATAGAAATCTACCTACATATGTAGCTTGGTGTGACCCGATACAATTTCATTGATCGGTGCTTCTGAAAGCCTCTAGTAGCTAGGTAATTCCCGAGAAACCAATAAAAATGCCTTACGCCGGATATTTCCATGGATGTACAAAGCCACCGCAGCATTATTATGTACTCGTGGAGATCACCGTAGCCATCATATAGAGCATCATACAATTTGTACATCTGTTTTACCGGTAGTGCTCCTACGAAGTCGTGGATTCCCATAAGGAGTCGAAAACGTATCGAAAACGTTGTCAAGTTCCTTGTCGTAATGAAGAAGTCTGTTAGGTTTGAAAAATTGAAATTTTAGCTGGTCCCTTGAACGTATCAGGGGGTCTGGCGGAAAGTAAACAGGGAACAAGTTGTCGAACTCAATAGGTTTACTTGTGCTGAAATACTCAACAGCCTGCTTTGCATATAACAATGTTAGTGCTCACCAAAAATGAGCTTACACATTTACTCACCGTCTCAATCTCCACGCCACTGTCTTCATGTCATCCAAGCATGTCTTCACCACTTGGTAGATAAGCATATACACCCCCAAATAATGTTACAAACCAGCAGCCACCAACCGGAAAACATGGTTGGAAGCGGAACTCCTCCTTCATCTTCGCTTGAGACCGAAGAATCCATACTGACCTGGGAGCGCGCGCAAGTGCGGAGAGTGGATCTTAAAAATCTCGGCTCAGCTGCGTTGGCTCCGCGCTTCAACGATGACACACCTCCGTGCGTCATTTATCGTGTAATATACAACAGTTTTTTATTTTACAACATTTTTGCGAAGTTTTGATTGGTTTTTGGAAGCACCACTTTGGCCAGCACATGTGCCTTGATGTTAGGCGGTATCTCCTACACTTCGTCGCCCTACTCATGGTCATCGTCCTCGAGCGTCTCGACCAACTGACTCACCAAAACCATGAACGCGTTCACCCCGAACGCGCTTTCTCCTCTTTCCTGGGCTCCGTAACCGATGGGCCACTCCTCACGTGATACGTAGCTCAAGAAACTCGTATATATATATATTACGCCAAGATCGATCTGGACCTGACTATCGTCAAGGGCGCGGCCGATCCCCAACGCGCTCTCGGCGCGCACCATGGACTGCATCCCCGCGTGGGCTACGTCACGGAGTATCGGTGCGAGCAGCTGCTCCGCTGGCGGCAGGACAAAGACCTTACGGAGGGGCAGGACTTTTTGGAATGCTGCGCGGCCTCATCTCCGAGTCGAGCCCGACCGTAGTGTTAACGCCGTTGCGCCGTGACCTCAGGGGTTAGCTATGGGCGTCAAAAAGACCACCAAGTCTGTGATGCCTAAACTGCTCGCGATGTGAGGACAGGCTCGTGCTGGACGCGCTGACAGGCTACACGCCCGCAGACTTTAGAGCAGCTGAGGGCATGATTGAGCGCTTACGCCGAGACTGCAACACGCCAACTCGGCCGTCGTCCTATCGACGGTGAAGGTGGTGATGGAGGTTTTGGAGACGTCTCGGACGCAGATATCGAGCGCAGCATGCCACGCAAGATGGCGTCGTCGCTCGTGACCCTGGTGTTGGTGGACTCCGAGATCTGGTACGCGGTTCCACGGAACGTTATATTGATCGTGCAGAAGCTCCCGGCACTCTACAACTCCTATCTGCGCCGACCTCGTATACGTGTACTAACTCCAGCGGCGACGTGGTGTATTTCCAGTCGGACCTCGATCTGTCGGCGATCTTTACCATGGCATGGAGTGTATCAGTACTACAGTAGTAGTCGTATGTGGCAAGGAGTGAGGCGAACGACCACTATTTCACATTCTTCACCGGTGGATGTGGCATTGACGCTGTGTCGGAGAGGAATTTTTTACGTGGCCAAGCGTCTTATCGACGACAAGGAGGTCGCCTATTTCAAGTCCAATACGAATTCGTGGTGCTCTTCGTGCCCACATTCGACAACCCGGGTCGCTGTGCACTCGCACACTGACTACTATCCTCATTAATGAGCGCTCATTCCTCGAGGTAGGTTGCGTAGGCCATTTTAATGAAAGAAGCGAAGTACATGTAGTACTCACTTTCAGTAGGAAATATCCAGAGCTTCCCGGGCAACGCTCTGATGGGTTGCCTCTGCCGTTGCCCGAACCCTTGCAATATGACTGGCTAAAACAAACCACGGTGAAATCAAGCGACCCTTCGTCCCAATTTGGAGTCGATGGGAGCGTTTTACCTCCATCGAGGAGGTTAAAATCCACCATGTTTTGACAATAGTGTTGTTGGGTGCAAAATGCACCCTTTGTCGTGAAAGGGTTAATAACAATACGGCAGGTAGGCATGTGTGCTTGGCGTTGCTACTAGCTTCGTTCGCTAACCGCTTTGTTCTTTTTGCTACGCGTAGTTCGTTTACAAATGTGTGCCGCAGGAGCTGTCACGACGCCATTTTCTTCCTGTTGATGTCTCGGTTGGAGGCGGAACAGCGCCGCTGCTCTCGCTGAACACCGCCTCTGCGTCGCTAACGCTCAAACCTGTATACTTTAATCCCTAGCCTGCATCTTGTCTCTCAATGGTTCTGTTCTGGAATACGAAGTCACTGAGCCTCTTTTTTTGGCGTTCTTACTATCAAGTTGCGAAGGTTGAACGAGCCGAAGTGGAGGGATTAAGCTCGGGGTGCCACACTGCCACAGCGTGATCGATCAGGCCACAAAATACCCAGCACGCAACTCTTGAAAGCGCAACGATGGTTGAGAGAGCTCTCCATCTACAGTTTGTGGAACAGCAGTCCGTAGTACCTTGATATCCATTGGCAGAGCCTCGAAAACCGCATCGTTGAGCTCAGCTGTCTGTGACGGCGACACATCCGAGTCACCGCGATTCAAATTGGCCACGCGGTGTACAAATGCTGGGTGAAGTAGCGGAGACCGAATACTATGAAACTAAACGCGGAAGCGCGTATAAGAGTTCCGGTAAACTGAACGAGACCGTGTACAGACTGTATTAGAGGCTTTCAGAAGCACCGATCAATGAAATCACGTAGCCAAAAGCACGTAGCGAGGATAGCGTCTTTTGCTACCTGATTCTAAGATAGCGTACCTGCTTCAGAACTAGCGGTCTCAAAAATGCATATTTCCGCTGCGCGCGTAGCTGTTGTAACTCGTCGCTTATGTTTGGTGGATCTGCCATCCCTCAAAGGCACGAGAAAAATTGTTTTGTGAGCCGTGCATTAGAGATGTGTACCGAGACCTTTCAAAAGGAAATCTTGGTTTTCCGGATTATGAGGGACCTCCTGTCCCTCGAAATGACGCCAGAGCCTCTTTGGTCCCCATAACCTGGAGAATGCCCATTTTGAGAACGGCATTCACCCGACGACACGTAACTAACCTGCGATGCCAACCCCAGTTCGACTAAGGGTCAAAATAGGTGAGATTGGAAAGACAAGCAGGACTGATGTGCCCATGAGAGACCCTGTATTCCCCTTTGATAGAGAGGGCGATAGCTATGAGATCTTCTGTAGGAAGGTCGAAGACAAGGTAGTCGACAGCTTGCACACTTATCGCAAGAAGACCACCAAACCCGATACCAGCGTCTACATAAAACCAAGTCAGACAGCACGTGTGACGGGGTCACACAGCACCTTGCGCAGAGGAAGTGTGCGCGGGAGTATACAAACTCCCAGTGGACGAGCAGTTCACAGTCCCCGGTCTAAGGGTACACTTGACCAAGATAAGGTGGTTTTAAAACTGAATATATTATAGGTGGGCTTTAGTTTGGCCTGCAATACAAACTACAAGACACCTACAGTTACTCCTATACAAAAATGCATGAGCCCGATTGGTTGACTCTGAGCACGTCGGCGACGTGCCAGCTGTGTGTGCCACATTACGTGTATGCACCACACTCAGGTATGTAACGCACACCAGTTTGTGTGACCCGTTACATCCTCCCCCACTTAGATACGAAACACATTTCGCCCAATGGGAGCGAGTGATAATGTGCGCTCACATTTCACTCGCACAGTCGAAATTCTCCGACTAGCGGCCGAGCTCGTTCGCTTCGCGCCGCTGCTTCTACAGAACGCCAGCCACGTTGCCAGGCGCTCCATGGGTTTCCCCTCGACCCCTGTGATGGCCCTCAAAGGCACATCCTTGGACGCGCAAGCGTCCCGCCAAACTAAGGCTGTGAAGCTAAAGTCAAGGCCGGCCAAGGCGTAAGGTAGGGCCTTAACCCAAAAGGGAGCCACCGACGTGGCTCCGGAGGCGACCCAGTCGCCCAAGGCTTCATTGGCACTTGCGAGCTGGTGCTCACAACGCCGTCGGTCACCATGGGTACCGACAGACGACCGACCAAACCTCGGTTCGTCCATTGGAGTCCCCGCAACGAAGGGACTCCCGAGTACGACAGTACTCTCGTCATTTGACATCGACGAGAGCGACTCGGAGAAGCGTGCCGCTTCTAAGACCAGCCCGCTGGTCCATGAGGACGAGGGCGACGAGCCCAAGCCTCCAGCCGGCTCGATGAGCTTCGGCGTTCAAGCGGGAGGCCGTACCGATGCCTCCCAACGCGGGGCAATCGCCAACGCCCCGCAGGCGAAGGGCTTTACCCTTGCCGAAGGCCACGAGCGTGCCCGAGCTACTCGAGTGTGTAGAAGCGTACTGCTTCCCGGTCATCTCATCGAGAGATGACTATGAACAAGTTCGACTTCAGAACTTGTTCGCCTCGTCCGAGTTTGAGTCTGAGGGAGGGGTTCCTCATGACCCCGAGAGATCTCCACCGATTTCGATGAACAACAAAGCGTCCGCTTGCTGCTCAGTCGCGCACGCACAACACTGTGCTGCCGATGGCTCGCACTCGCCGGGCTAGCGGGGACTCCGTCCACCCGCAGGGGTACTACCCACCCCGACGCCAGCACCGGCGCTCCTTCATTCTTGGAGCACAGTGTGGGGCTACCTGTGGGTAACACCACCACGTGGACCCAAGCCGAAGACCTCTTCTGGCAATTGGTCTCACCTCAAGGCTTCTTCGCCGAACAGCTCAATAAGCTTCGTAAAGACAATCTGCTCGACTCCATCTTGGAGCAGCAGGACATCCGTGTCCAGTTTGTCAACCTCGTGGGCAAACGCCAGCATCACCAAGAGCTGGATAGACTGAGCGTGGTCCTCAGCCCGGCGCTCGTGATGAGCGCGGGTACGGGCCCTATTCGCTGGCTCCCTGTACCCCAGTCTGCAGCTAAGAGGCTGCGGACTACTTGCGAAGCTGCCGCCGCTTCTGTTCCCAGATCGCAACAGCCTTCAGGCAGTCAACCTCGACCCGCTCGATCGGCTCCCAGGTACCCTGTGACGCCGGATCCCCGCGCCACTTCACGAAGTGCTGGCACTTCCCATTCGAGCGCCACTCCCGGAGAACTCGCTCGACATGATAATGCAGTTCTCCATTACGGTCGAGTAGGGCAGGAGGAGCCCTCACTCGACCATTTGTCCGCAAGACCGGAGGCTCCACGCCTCCCGACTGGGTCTCCGGACCAACAGGTTTCTGTGCAACAGGAGGAGATCCGTTTCCTCCGCGACCGCGCGTACGCGATCGAGATTGCGCTCGGCCCTGGCTGACGGGCTGCTCAATGGAGCTACCCTCTCGCCCTCGCCGCTCTCCGTGAGGAGATGGGAGACCTGCACCGCGAAGTACTGCGTCTCCATGGCCACGTTGATCGTCGAGCCCTGGCATCTGACTATCAAGTCTTGTACCGGGAGGTATCCAACCTCCTTCCTGCCCGTCGGACACATGTGTCCCACCGGGAGTCGCAGACGTATGCGTACTCCTTGTCGTACTACGGCTCACGTCGCGTAGGAGTCCCCGGTGTACGAACCACCGGCGTATCACCAGCAGGGCTACGTACCTGCGCACTGCGGACAGGGCCGCGTGGCCCCGCTTCGCTTCGAGGAGGCTCGCTCTCCTCCTCGCGGCTGTCAACCACATCCAGCGGGACAGCCGGACCCAGGTGGGTTGTGGTATCGCTTCAGCCGACCCACATAAAACGTCGGGTGGATATTCATCGACTTCAGCAGATCGATGGTGTACGCTGCACCATATCTAGCCAGGACCGTGAACGGCCCGATGAAGCGGTGCTTCAGCTTGTTGCTGCCCACCGAGCTGGTAGCATTGAGCGGTAGGTTCTTAGTGTCGAGTAGAACTAACTCACCCACTCTAAACACGTTTAAGTTTCCTCTTCCATGTTTCTCCAAGTACTCCGTTTGTTTGCCTTGGGCTACCGCCATAACGTCGCGGACCCTGCTGATAACATTCAGCCGTGCGTCCATGAAGGGCTCCACCTGTTTCCACAAGGAAACCGGTTGCTACTCAGCAACCTGGGAGGAAAGGGCTTTCCGAGCCTCTCCCCCACTTGAGACTGAGCTATCGGTTCTCCCAACTAAAGTAAGGGGCGTTCAGGTAGAACGGCGTAAACCCGGTGGACGCGTGTACCGCGTTGTTGAGTGCGAACTCAACAACACGGATCTGCTCAGACCACGTGCGAGGAGCTCCCTCACAGACACCGCGCAGAGTGTCTTCGAGCACGCGATTGACGCGCTCAGTCTGACCGTCCGTCTGAGGATGGTCAGCTGCGGACATGTGCAGCTTAGTTCCAAGCAATTGGAACAGCGTTCGCCAGAACGCAGCGGTAAACCGCGGGTCACGGTCCGAGACAAACGTCTCCGGCAGACCATAATAGCGGAAGACGCCATCTACGAACAGCCGTGCGGCATGTTCACCGGTGACCGCGTCCGGCACTGGAGCAAGGTGGGCCATCTTGCTCAGCCGACACACGAACACAAAAATACCGGTGTTTCCGTGCTCGTCGGCGGGAAGGCCGAAGATGAAGTCGAGACTCATCGACTTCCAGCCGTCTGCCGGGATAGGCAAGCTCTGCAATGGGGCCGAGGCGTGCCCCGCGGGTTTCACCCGCTGACATGTTTCGCATGTCTTGACATAGCGTGCGACCCACTCGTACACTGTGGGTCCATCAAAGGCCTGCGAGACCGACAAGAAGGTCTTCTCGCGGCCGAGATGTCCGCTGGAGGGCGCATCGTGCGCCTCCTGGAGGATATCAAACTTGATGTCCTCGTCGTCCGGGACGACAACTCGCGGTGGTTCATTGGGCTCCACCCGATAGTAGAGGAGGCCATCCTGCCACTCGTATCGGTGGAGCCGGGAGCGCTGTCGCAGCGAGAGCCACGACGACTTGGCGTCCTTCCCATCGGCCATGAACCGCACCAGAGGCGCGAGAGACTCGTCGCCACGATACGCCATGCGGATCCGATCGTAAAGATCCGTTGTCACCCGCGTGATGTGGGCCAACTCGTAGTCAGGTCTGCGTGACAACGCATCGGCATGCACATTGAGCTTGCCCGGCTTGTACTCGACGCGGAAATTGTATTCCACGAAGGACGACAGCGACCTCGCCATCCGCTGCGATAAGTGGGGCGAGTTGGTCGCCGTTCGCAGGGATGCGTGGTCAGTGAAGATCACAAAGGGCCTAGAGCCAAGAAGATGCAAACGGAACTTCACAATGGCGTACTTCGTGCCAAGGAGCTCCTTGTCGTGAACGGGTTAGTTCCGTTCGGCAGCCTTGAGCTGCCTGGACTGGAACGAGATGACTCGTTCGTGTCCGTCCGCGTCGTTCTGCAGCAATGCACAACCGATGGCGTAGTCGGAGGCATCGCAGACGACGCTGAACGGCTTCGTCTCGTCCGGCAGTGCCAGGACTGGCGCCTGCTGGAGGTAGCCTTGATGCTAT
This sequence comes from Phytophthora sansomeana, assembly GCA_032158285.1. NCBI lineage: Eukaryota > Oomycota > Peronosporomycetes > Peronosporales > Peronosporaceae > Phytophthora > Phytophthora sansomeana. Next base: position 11,790 of record JAPDHH010000021.1, on the reverse strand, counting down.
CAAAGCATCCTGGTGCTGACGCTCCCAGTGCCAGTCAGAGTCCTTCTTCAGGAGGTCTGACAAGGGTCTAGCTAGACCCGCGTACCCCGCACTGTACTTGTGCAGGTAGTTGGCCAAGTCCAACCACTTCCGAAGATCCTTTTGGGATCTGGGCGTGGGCCAAGCCGCGATGGCTTTGACCTTCTATGGGTCAGCCCGAACGCCGTCGTTGCTGACGAAGCAACCGAGAACCTTGATCTCTGGTGACGCGAAGACGTACTTGTCGATGTTGGCGTAGAGCTTGTTGGCTCTCATGACCTCCAACACTCGACGGAGGTGCTCGATGTGCACCTCCATAGCCGTCATGCCATCCTCGGCACGGCTATGGACGAATATGTCGTCGAAGTACGTCTGTGCAAACGCACGTAGCGGCCTGAACAACTGCGTGACCAAGCGATTGAACGTCGCTGGGGCATTGGACAGGTCCTGTGGCATGACGAGCCACTCCCAAAGCATACCGCTTGGGGTGCTCACTGCGGTGAGCGGGATGTCGCTCTCACGCATCAGGATCTGGTAGTATCCGTCCACCAGATCCAGCGCGCTGTACAGCTCGCAACCGGCCATGTTGTTCAACAACACATCCTTTCGTGGGATTGGTGTCTGGGCCGGCACCGTAGCGCTGTTCAGCTTATTGTAAGCGTAAACCAGACGCCACTTCCCGTTCGGCTTCCGAACGCAAAAGGTTGGCGTCGAGTGCGGGGACTTCGACTCCCGCACCATGCCTGTCTTCGCCTTCGCGGCGAAGAAGGCATCAATGACCTCGCACTGTTCGCGCGGTAGAGGCCATTGCCTCGTGACACAGTACTTTGTGCCAGGCACGAGATCAATCTCATGCCGAACTCCTCGATCCGGTGGGAGTTGTGACGGTGGGTCCTTGGACACCACGTCCTCGTACTCCTTCACCAAGGGATACACCGGATCCTTGGGGTTCTTGAGAATCTCAGAACCCAAGCGCGCTTCACGTCGCTTCCTCATCGCTACGAGGACGTCCTCGTCCGAACAGAGGGGGAGTTCATCTCCTCCAGAGCGGTCTCCGGCTTAAGGAGAACCAGCTCTGTGATCTCGCCAGCCTTGAGATCGGCCAGAAAGTCTTCTGCCGCCATCTCTTCGAGGTTAAGCAACTCTGACACCTCAGGCAGCGGCTCCAAGCGAATGCCTGTTGCCTTGACTGGCATACCGGTCACGCCGTCGAAGATGTGATAACACTCTTCGACTGGCCGCGTCTGACGAGCCCGGGCCCTGGGTTCCGAGTCGCTAGGAGCGACTCCAGTCTGAACGATGTTCAGACTCGACTTGCGGTGGCGACGGTGTCGTCGACGGCGACCGCGACGTGGAACTTCGTAACCCATGTCGTGTGATGTCTCACTAAGGACATCGGGAGCATTTACAAATCCGTGTGGAACTATGTTACCCACTTGGTCGGCGCTCGTCAGCGTCGACACCGTCGAAGCTTCGGCCACCGGTCTGGACTCCGGTGGCGACCGAGGGTTGTCTGCCATGGACTGGCACTCGGTTCGGCGCAGCTCCTGCTGCAGCCATTTTCATGGAGTCGTCCATGACATCGACGACTCCCAAATACTCCTTGGATGCTTCGGCATCCCGGCGCCCCTTTCGGGTGGCCCAGGTCCTGACAGAGGTGGGAACATGACTCACCAATGCTCTCTCGGACACTGCAGACCGGCTAGCACAAATCGCTTTGTCGCGCCAGTCTATCCAGGGCTCGTGCTTTTCGAGCCAGGGCATGCCCAGGATCAAGTCGTACGACTCCACCTCAAGAACAGTGAACTGTTCCGAGCTGTCGAATTTCTCGAACTTCACAGCAAGATCCATGCGGATCTTAGGGATAGTTATCACCTTCCCGTCGGCCAGTCGTACTGACACTGTCCTGTCTCTCTCTTAGAGCATCAGTCAGCTTGTTGCTGTTGCGACAAACTGTCTGGCGACGTGCAAAGTTCTTGACGCCCCAGAGTCAATGACGACACGAAAAGAAAATTCGTTTCCTCGTACACCTGCGTGTACCACAAGCAGCTCTCCGCCGCCCTTCGCCGATTGGAGAGTACACAGACTCTCAGGGGCTAAGTCCCCATGGTGCGCGCCACCCGCGAACCTCTCACGGGGACTTAGATCTTCCCCAGTATGGCGCCCCGCCCCTACTGGTTGCCTGCGTTCCCCTGGCCTCGGGGTAGCGGCTTCTGCCAGCGACCCTTAAGCGCTAGAGGCCTGGGAGGAAACCGATTAGGTGGTCCTCCAGCGGTGCAAGCACGTTTCATGTGCCCCAGCCTGCCGCAGCCGTAGCAGCGGATGTCCTGCTGCTCCGCGGTCCCGAGTTCCATTGGAACCGGTCCGCTAGGACTCGCCGGTTTGTACCCGGTACGGAGTTCCCCGGCCATGCCGACGCCGGCGTACGAGCCTGGCGGTGGCTGTACTCCTCCTGGAGCGCGATTTGAATCGCCTCCTCAAGGGTGCTAGCTTGCACCCGGAACGGCTGCGTGCGAGCAGGGCCCACCCGGAGGCCGTCCATGAACGCCGTCACCTTGATGGGTTCATGGAGTGGGTTTCCCACTAGAGATGCGGTAAGCTCACGCATCTCTTGGATGTACTCGTGCAGCTCACGATTCCCTTGTTTGCATGAGAGAAAGCGTGAGCGCTGGCGATACTCATAGTTCGCCGGGAGGAACGCGGCTCGAAGCTGTTCACACAGCTGAGCCCAGGATGCAAAGCATCCCGGCGTGATCGCTTCGCGCGTGTACGCCCAACTCTTAGTACGACCGCTAAGGTTGGAGAGTGCGAACGCCACTCTGAGCCGTTCGCTCGAGATTAGAGCTGCGTCCATGGCGAGCTCTACCTCTCGAACCCAGAAGTGAAGGTTCTCACCTTCCTTCCCGTCATACGGGTTCACCTTTAGCCGCAACGGCTTAGGTTGGGTCGGTTTGGACTCGACCGCGGGAGCCTGAAAGGAGACTGAAAGGTTCCCCGGACATGTTCAAAGAGTCCTCGCTCATACATGTCAAACGCGTTCACGCGTTCGACCTGCTCGGCCGGTGTTGACACCACCAAGCTCTGCAGAGCCTCCATACCGAAGATGCCTGCCATCTTCCGAACGGACTCAAACTGCGAGTCGTTCAAATGAGGAAACTCATTCCAGTCCATGTTGACCAGAACGCTAGAGGTTCAGGTAGTCTACCCGCGTAGGCGTTTTGACTACAAGTGCTACCAAGTGTGACGGGTCACACGGCACCTTGCGCTAGAGGAAGCTTGACTTCCGAGAGTATACAAACTCTCTGTGAACGGCAGTTCACGGGTCCCTGGCCAAAGGGGACGATTTACCAATAAGAGGGTAGATTTAAGACTGATTATATTTATACGTGCTTCTACATACAAAATGCAAGTCACCTATAGAGTTTCCTAGATTCATCCTATTGGTTGGTTTTGAGGGCATGTAGCCATGATGTGAATGACGTGGCTGTGGTGTGTCCACACCACAGGACCTCCACTTAGTGACAGGGCACTCTTCGTGGGACCCCGTTACAAGACAATTACTCGTTGAAAATGGCCTGGTTCACTATCTTTGCCGTCGACCCCGCAGACATAACACGCATGGTTGCAGCCTTCCAGGCGGATATAAGCACGTGGACTTCCTCTTCCCCCCATGCATTCCCTCGAGTTGCTGCCTTATGTTGGATTGCATATCGGAGACCGTGCCTGTGAGAAAGGAACTGGGAAGCAGGTAGATCAGGTCGTTGTTTGAGAACGGGCTTGAGCCCGTGAGTGCTGTTAGGATCTAGTGAGAGATGCTAGCGCTCAGAGTAATTCAGTATTCTATTTCTCTTCAAGCGCTCAGATCTACCTTTCCAGAGATCGGATCTACCTTCTGATAGGGTTATGAGCCCAATGGCGAAGCCCATGAAGTTCACCAGTGAAGGAGTGCCGAAGAACTGGAACGGCAAGGATTGGCAGACATACAAGTGGGCGCTGATGAATGTATTCAAGGAACATGACCTCAAGGACATTACCGTCGGAGACTTGACCGAGGCAATGCTGTCTACTGCAAGTGCAGAGAAGAAGGAGGAGTTTAAGAAGAAGCAGTTAAAATCATGCGTATGATTGGTACATCGGTACCAGCAGACGTGCTGCAGCAACTACGTGACAAGGAGACCGGATCGGATATGTGGACCGAACTCTGCAACCTGTACGAGGGGAAGCAAAGCGAGGCGATTAAGGCGTACGCGATTCGTCGCGTAGAGAATGAGCTTTGGAGCATGAAGCTCGCACCTGGAGGTGATGCAAATCTCCATCTTTGCAAGATGTTCAACCTCAAGACTGAGCTGGCCGACTTGAATCACACAGTTGCAGATACTACGATGGTGGATATGCTACTGGAGAGTTTGCCTGATCAAATTGAGTTCGAGCGTCTGAAGTCTTCCATTTACTATGGCGCGGACCCCAGTGTGTACTCACCATAGAAGGTCCGTGAGTTGATTCTTGCAGCGTCGGCTCGGCAAAAGGAGTTCCGGAGCAAGCGTAGTGAGAAGAAAGGTGGCCAGCGAGGAGGACATGCAAAGGGAGCTGAGGACAAAGGCGGTTCTCAGCAAGGCAAAGCTGACGGGGTTAGAAAAGCACGCAAATGCTTCGTGTGTGGCAGTGAAGAACACATTCGAGTAAACTGCCCGAACAAGTCGGCGACGCAGGACAAGGCCAACGAGTCTGAGCAGAAGCGCAAGCCTCGAAGCAACTGCACCATTCGACACGAGATTAGTGTACCGGTGAATACTAGGGACCGAGAGCTGGACGAGGGCGTCGTGGCAAGGGTTTTTGAGCCTCACGAAGTACATGATGCAGTTCGAGAGCTCGGTGAAGTTCATGAAGTACATGAAGTGGATCATGATGGAGTGCATGCGATACATGACGAGGATGATCCTGTGGACGATCAGGGCACCGAAAGGGCTGAGGATCTTCACGAAGGCAGTGATCTACGAGCTGGTGGTGAACCAGTAAGTGACGATGAACCAGTGAGTGATCCGGAGGAGGCAGATAGTGTTGAGTCACATCTGGATGATAGTGATCAAGAGGCTGGAGACGTGAATGGCGGGTGGTGGTACCTGGATACGGCATCAAACTCGCATGTCACGGGGAATTTGGCTGAGTTTGTGTCGTACACGGAGGACACGGAAAACTTGCAGAGTATCCGTGGAGTTACGCCTACAATTGCATCACGAAATGCTGGAGTGGGGACAGTAGCTCTATCAACTGAAGTGGACGGTGAACAAGTTGTGACTTATATCGACGAGGTTTTGTTCATTCCGGGCGCAGAGTACGGCTTGTTTTCTCCGGGTCTTGCATTTGAGCAAGGTTTTACCCTTGACTTTGACAATGCAACGCGGAGCTTCATGATCTCAAGAGAGGGGAGGATCGTAGCTGTGGCAGCACCGCGAGACGCCACCTGGGGCTTCCACGTAGCGAGTCCAACCCAGCGAGCGAGCGTAATTCCGGAGGCAACAGTACTGTGCAATTATACGATGGCACAAGGTGTTGGCTCATTGACTCTGTGGCATGAGAGATTGTGTCACACTTGTCCACAGTATCTGAAACCTATGGTGGACAAGGAACTAGTGCATGGGATGACGTTGACGCAACGGAAACATGACACTTGTGATGCATGTCATCTCGGAAAGCAAAAGAAGAGGGCATACCGGAAGAAACTGGATCGAGCATTGAAGAGACCGAACGAAGTAGTCTACGCGGACCTACTATTTCCTGGAAAATCAAACGCTACTCGTTACAAGGCCGTATTGGTGATTATGGATGGTTATTCGCGCTTCGTGACGGTGCACTTGCTGGCGGACAAAGGCAGCAAGGTGGTGAACAAGCATATGCAGGAATATGTGCTTTGGGCTAAACGACAGGCAGGTCGAAACGCTGACGGTACCACCTACAAGGTGCAGCAGATTTTGACTGACAAGGGCAGTGAGTTCTTCAATGACGAGATCGACGCGTGGTACGCATCTAAAGGGATTGAGCATGTGAAAGTCGGACCGAAGAGTTCGCAGCTCAACTTGTGCGAACGCACGCACCAGACGTTGGAAGATATGATTCGGTCTACGATGGCACACTCGGGGTTTCCGAGGAGTCTGTGGCCGGAGGCCATGAGGAATGCTGTGTACGTGAAAAATCGCGTCTACAACAAGGGCACGGGAGGCATCCCGTATGAGATGTTGTTTGGCACCACGCCAGACGTGCACCACATTAGGAAGTTCGGAGCACTGGCGTATGTGCATGTACCGGTAACACCTGGACGTAAGAAACTCAGCGAGCATGCCAAGATCGGTTTTGTGCTGGGATATGCAGAGGATGTTGTCGGGTGCAAGGTGTACTTCCCGGACGAGCACACGGCGAAGTTCGTATCGGATCTGCGTGTAGCAGAAGATGTCATGTATTGTGATCGGCATGCAGCTGAAGTGGAAGATGACGATCTTTCGTCTCTTCATTTCACTCATCGAGAAGATGAGGAGGAAACGGCAGCAAGCGACAACAATGACTCAGATACCATAATGCGTGACGTGAGCGAGCTGAGTGACGTGGGGTCTCTTGACCTCGAGGAGGGCGAGTATGCTGAAAATGCTGGCGGTCGAGATCAGATCAACCGAAGTAAGGACCAAGTGGAGCATGTCGGAGTACAACATGTTGGTGACCTGAACATCGATAACATGCAGAATGAAGAAAACCTTGATGGTGAGGACGTTGAGGATGTCGAGCATGAAGATGATGTTGCTGTTGATGATGTTGCTGTTGATGATGTTGCTGTTGAGAATAGTGTGATCGATGGGGGCGAGAGCAACCAGGAGATGCACGACAACATCGACGTCGCAGAAGATGAAGTCGAATCAGTGGCTGGAACGTGTGGATCTGTCGTGGATGAACAAGAGTTTGACAACGATGAAGACGAAGACCTCGTTAGTGATGATGAGACTACAGTGGCAAGTGTATTTGCTGTAGACATGAGCAGTGAAGAGGCAGACCTGCAAAGTGATGCCGGTGGGGCTAAGCTTGCAGAAGATGAACGAGAGAGTGCGCAAAGAGAGGTTGTGGATGCAAGACCTGTTATGCCATTGGCGCCATGACAAACCGGCAAACGCACTCACCGCGACGAAACTCCTTCCGAGGAGGTACGAGTTGAGCTTGAAGCCAACAAGCGGGAGGTCAAGAAAACTCGTACTGGCCTTCGAGAGTATCACGAGCGCAGGCGCCCAAGTTACTTTGATGACTTTGTGATGAATGTGACACTCAACACGTCGCGAGTTCTTGACAAGAATGGCCGACCCATTCGGGCCAGCGACGTCAAGATTCCTCGTAATCGCCGTGAGATGCTGCGATCTAAGTGGAGAGAGTTCTTTCTGATGGCGGAGTTGGAGGAGATGGCTGCACTCAAAGCAAAAGGTGTTATCATGGAGATTCCAGGCGATGAAATGCCAGAAGATGCTCAACCCGTGAACACGATGTGGGTGTATGCTGTGAAGTCGGATCACCAAGGATATGAGATCAGATTCAAGGCTCGTATAGTGGCGTTAGGAAATTACCAACGTCCTGGCATTGACTATCGCGAGACGTTTTCACCAGTTGCGAGGATGTCGTCGTTCCGGTTGCTGCTGGCAATCGCTGCAGAGCTGGGGTTGGACGTGTACGGTGGAGATATAAACACCGCATACCTGAATGCTTGGCTAAAAATTCGACAGTACCTACGCTCCATAAACGGATATCCTTGTGAAGTGAACGGGCACGTGTACGTTGTTCTCAAAGCTTTGTATGGATTGCATCAATCCAGGCGTGAATGGAACTCGGAGCTAAATCAATGGTTCCTCGATCATGGATACCAACGCTCACTGACCGAGCTCAGCCTGTACTATCGCTTTGAGGGTGAGACGATCATGTACGTGCTAGTTTACGTCGATGACATATTTGTGGCGACCAACAACGAGACGTGCAAGAGGCAGTTGTTTGAGGATCTCAACACTGCGTATGGGATCAAGGACCAAGGACTACTTACTGAGTACTTGGGTATTGAAGTGAACCAAGGGCCTGAGAAGATTAAGATCAGTCAAGAAAAGTATGCACGCGAGATTTTGCACAAGTTTGGATTTGATGAGGTGCACGCTGTAGGAAATCCCATGGAAGTGAATGTACGTCTGGCTCCTGCGGAAGGTGACGACAACACAGACACAAGCTTTCCCTATCGCGAGGCGGTCGGAATGCTGATGTACCTGGCCACGAGCACACGACCGGATTTGGCTTTTGTGGTGGGTCAGTTGAGTCGATTCGTAGCGAAGCCGTCTGCAAAGCATGTGGGCACCCTGAAGCGAGTGCTGCGGTACTTTGCTGGTACAATTGACTATGGGATCACTTACACTAGAAAGCAGACACCTGCCAAGGACGTAGTTCTGGAGGGGTATTGCGATAGTGACTGGGCAAACGATCCTGAGCAGCGCAAGAGTACTACGGGTTTGTATTCACGTTGGCTGGAGGTGCTATTGCGTGGATGTCACGACGACAAACGATCATTGCGTTGTCCACAGCCGAAGCTGAATATGTAGCAGCCTGCGAGGCAAGAATGGAGGCGGTGGCAGAAGACAATGTACTGCAAGAAATACTTCCACACCATGAAATCAAGCTGCGCATCGGTATTGACAACCAAGCGGCTCATGTGACGGCTACAAACCCGACTTACAGTCGTCGCACTCGCCATATTGAACTAAGATGGCACTTCGTGCATGAACAAGTGCAGAAGGGAGCTATTGAGCTGCATAAAGTGAAGGGTGAACTAAACCCTGCTGACACGTTCACTAAGCCTCTCGACAAGAAGCGACTCAATGAATTACTGCTTCTGGCAGGCGTGGGGCCTTAGTCGAAGGCGTTGCTTCGAGGAGGGCGTGTTGGATTGCATATCGGAGACCGTGCCTGTGAGAAAGGAACTGGGAAGCAGGTAGATCAGGTCGTTGTATGAGAACGGGCTTGAGCCCGTGAGTGCTGTTAGGATCCTGTGAGAAAGGAACTGGGAAGCAGGTAGATCAGGTCGTTGTATGAGAACGGGCTTGAGCCCGTGAGTGCTGTTAGGATCAGTCTTCTATTTCTCTTCAAGCGCTCAGATCTACCTTTCCAGAGATCGGATCTACCTTCTGATAGGGTTATGAGCCCAATACTGTTGTTCGTCCTCCCTGCGTTATCTCTAACGTGTTCTAGGGATTTCTGTCTAAGCAACTAACCCACGATACTGTCCGTCCGTCTGTCCGTGACTCCGTTCAACGTATAAGCGCATAAAACTACGGTGTTGCCTGGCTGGGCGGCGCTTTTCTAATAGTGTACTCACCTACGCTACACCCTGACCTACCTTCCTGACTCGCCTCAGCTATGCGTTTATTACATATATAGCCCACTAACTGTGACGCAAATCCGGACTTTTCACTGGACAAAAAGCTGCCGAGCGCAGCGAAGGATGCCCCGCCATTGGCTATTATAGGCGTGAGGCTTAGGATATATCCGAAAACCTGCGACACAACCTACGATCGGGCGCGCGAGTAGATTCCAATCTGCGACAATCATTCGCTGGAACACGGACATTTCCACGACAATGAAACTAACCGATTGGATGTAATCCGCCCGGCGACTGAAACTATTCACAGAACTAACACAAAACCTGGCCTAGATACTGCAAGTCGGGCGCGATAGCAACAGTCTTTTGCAATATTTGTATGCAAGGCTTCATGCGAGCCTGCAGCCCTGCCGCGCACGATATAGCGACCACTCCGCACGCAATATGGGTCGAACCAGTGTATTACACGTTTGCACGGCACTTTTGCTGCTTGGTGGTTGCTGTGTTAGTGATTATGTCTCTACAAGCGCTTCTGCCACACGATTGGCCGATAATAGCGGTTGTGTGCAGTACATTGAGTGGTGTGGCATACCCAAATTAGGTATCGGTACACAAAGTTGCATTTACATTGTTACGGCCGTGGCGCTGGTGGTAAGGACTACCAGGAAGCGAGTACCAGACATGGGCATACTGATTGATTGAACTGATGACACCGCTACACTGTGTGATGTCATGTGTGAGTTGGGGCGACAGTGTGTCAGTTGGGGGCGATATAGTGTTCGTACATAGTGTTAGAACAGTCAGTCAATACGATGGCGGCTTCCGCTACGCGCAGTGTTCTATAGTACGAACGGCCACTACAGCAGTCTGGGTTGCACTACAGCAGTCTATACCACGAGTGCTACACTACAGCAGTCTACATTACGAGCAGCAGTAACTACAGCAGTCTCATATGATCACCTAGAAGTAATGCAGGGTGATAGGACTATGCGCGAGGATGTTCATGGGGTGGCATGTATACCGCGGGGGTCTACAAGGATAGACATTGCGGCTGAGATAGAATACAGCACCACGATAAGTAGCAACGCGAGCACTAGAGACGATATTGAGTACGTGAAGCCGGACATATGCATATGGTACGGCAGTGCGAGCAGTAAATGTATACGGGTAGCCCTGGCTTATGCGGTGAGCTCACTGCGAGAGCGCGTTGTGGAATAATTATGACGTAGCCTAGGAGTATGTCTGTATGAGAATAGTGTAGGGAGTGCGCCGGTACGCTGTAGTGAGTATATCAGTAGTCCAGAAACGTTTCCAAGCGAGAGTGAGTCATAACTGGGCCACATCGATCAGCAGTGGATAAGTGTGTGATGAGAACAATGTTGTAAGACCCGTAACTTGGCTGGGTCCTAGACTGAGCGATGACACAGCTCGCACTTTCACGGATGACGACAGTGCAATAACAGTGTTAGAACAAACTACTGCACTACACGCGGCAGTTGTACAGCAGTGCAGTTAGATGCATGAGCCACACTGTAACTAGCGATGCAATGCAGTTATATGTGCCAAAGCGCCATCAATGGGGACCAGTATACTGGATATACAACATAGCATGTATGTACAGCAGCAATGCCGCGCGTACAGACATGATCATCTTAACAATTTAAGGTAACGATAAAGCACTGGACGCGAAGCGTAGGCGGGCCTGCTTACTTTGCTGTGACATACCGATTGACCATAGTGTCAACGGGCGGTTGACATACTTGATACTGACGCAACAAGAGTATGACATAAAGACGTTGACACTGCATAGTAACATGCAAAACAATTGCATGGCATATATACAGGTTCTATGAAGCAGACATAGAAAAAGAGCAACAATTCCCATCGAGCGAAGCGAAGGCAGGAAGCGCAGTAGTAGAGCGAGCTGAACAGCGAGCGACACAGATTGGGGCCCAACGTACCCTAAATGAGATGGGTATGTAGTTGTGTGGCGTGTCACTTGGCGTACGGGCGTGAAGCGGTTGAAGTGGCACTTAGCAAGAAGATCGACGTGGTGCGGTGCACCGAGGGATCGGACGAAGATGTGAGGCAGGAGACGTGTGGTGACGAGTACGAGCCAGGTGGCTAGCGGCACCGGCAGGAGAGAGCAGACGACGTTGAAGTAGAGTGCACGAAGATCGCAGGAGAGATGACGCAGCGGAGCGAGTGAAGCGAAGAGTATGAGCGAAGGAGAGACGACGTGAGCGAGGCGAACGAGAGGCCAGGAGGCCGAAGAGACGTGGAGTCGACACGAAGAGGTGAGAAACCAGATAGGAGTAGAATGGCGTAGCTAGAGTTAGTATAGGCGACGGGATTGGGGCTACAGCAATACGTAACTGAACGAAGTACAA
>JAPDHH010000020.1:0-59287 GCA_032158285.1 Phytophthora sansomeana | reverse complement strand
TGCGTATTGCTCGATGATGTAGCCATTTTTTTTGCTGACTGATCGCCAGTAAACCAGGCGAAAGCCTGCAGTAGTTAATATCCAGCGCCAGTCCAGTGACGTATCAGGATAAATAAAGGCCCTGACATCTCTGATCAAAACCTTTAAACCCTGATATATCATTTATCCAGGGGAAACATCGAGGTCGAGAAGGGTTAATATAGAAACTGACTCGATGGAGAGAAAGCGTCTGGTTAAGAAGGTCGCGAAGCGTGCCTTTCCACTCAGGTTGCGTACCCTGAGCATCAGAGTCACTGGGACGAGTTATCGCCGCTGGCAGGTAGCGTCTCTGACGACCCTGCAGGTGGTCTTGTCGCTCATACATGGCCAGAAGCTGCGTGCATTGTTTCGGGGTGTTTGCACTCCTGGTAATGGAGTATTTTTACAACGCGTTGTCGAAGATGTCGAGGGGAAGCAAGACCTACTTTACATTAAGTATCGTCATGCGGCGGCAGCTCGCGTACTTGCTTTTCAACTATTTCTTCTGAGTATTTGCAGTCTAACGTTGAAGCTATGGTACCCTTCTCATTTATTCTCAGCTCCAAAGCAGGTTACTCTAAGAAATTCGTTAGAGATGGCTCACGATGGAATGATGTCTCCAAATGGATTAAGCAATACCATTGCGAACATTCGTCGGCGCCGTCAAGCTCGGTACTACAAGTTGTACACGCTGTTCGCGGATCGGGTTCGTCGTCTACGTGCGTCTAATTCCAACTATGTGCCCCCTTTCGCCCCCTAATGTGACGGACTACTGTGCAAGCCACGCTGGAGAAGACAGCAACCGTTAACCGCAGTTTCAATGGAGAGCACTGTCATGTACAGTTCTTTGTGTGAACGTTTGATGCAGAAAATGTCGGTTCGAAAGGTGCTTCGCGTGGATCACTCAGCAAAATTTTGCAAGAAGATTAAAGTTTGGGAGGGTCCAGGTCAATGGAGTAGTATATCAGACGCCGGTTACTTCTACTTGTGCCAAATGAGGTTGGCTAAATTGTTGGTCGCCGGCTTACCGGATCGGAGAACAACGAGGAGACAGTTGCACTACTCGAGGCCGTAAAGCCAATCTTGAATGCTGATGGAGATGAGGCTATCTATTTAGTGAAGTGACAATGCGAATGGAGTGCGTGGAATGGTGCAGAGTACGTTTGAGCGGTGCACGTTAAGCAGACCCGTTTCATGTGATGATGAGAATCAAAGAAAAGATAGCAAGCAAAGCGATGGAAAAACATGCTTCCAAGGAGTTGATGAGTGCCATGTACAGTGTGGAGAGGAAGTTGCGCCCGCCGAAGGAAATGGAGGAGCGATTTCGTCGTGTCACGGACTCAATCTCTGCTAGAGAACTATCGTGTTCAGAGCCGACTTGGCCTGGATGCGTGGAAAGCAACGCTACACAGATCAAAATGGCGATTTGTTTGTGGATGATAACGACTACGCAGAAGCACATACCACAACACACGTAGTTTCAACAAGTCAGCTTGAAGGCTGCTCAAGAAGCTCTTGAGCTCTTGAATCGCGCCGTATCGGCCGAAGTTGCCTTAAGAATCCTCGACATCTTCGTCGTTCAGCATAACCTAAATATTGGTGCCAAGTTCGGTCGCAATGCTTCTTTTGGAGACTTCGAGTTCGTATCATTGGCGCACGCGGCAATGCTCAGCAAAGGCACTCTTCACGAGTCGCCTCAGCTTGCATTTATCGCTCACATGCTCTCCGGTCCAGTGCCAAAGCTTTACTACCGACCGAATTCACCAATGGACTTTGGGGTTTCGGAGTGGTTAAGAGTGTTTGATAGTGCTCGAGTCGAGCCAGACAACATCGAGGCCGCATTGGCTCGACCTCGGAGGCATTGGGCATCCATTCGTGAGTTGCTGCTCCTAAATGCGACCAACATGAAAACCCGGCGCATCTCGCTCTCAATTCATGTCCCTATTGCGTCTCGAGCCGCGTGACCCAGAGCAATTGGTTGGGTTTTCATTGGAGGAGTACGAACTCCTACGTCAGGTCCGAAAAGAGCAGGCAAGAGAGGAGTGCGGGTAGTCCACGTGTCCGCTGGTAACAACCATAATGTTCAACATTGCTGTCGACGCGAGCACGAACAGCAGCTTCAAGCTCCGGCATCGTAGCTTCACAACCATCGTGACCAAACTGAACATCATCACCGACGACAGAAACAGCACCAGAGTTAATAGCACAGCCGCGAATTCCAGTGATAAAGCTGACAGCTCCAACGACAAAACTTCTCCGGACTCAGCATCAGCAGCAAAACCAGATATGCATCCGCTCTTCTCATTCGATCGCAATCGCCCCAAAATTGCTGACGTCAATCTCAACGAGCAAGCTTTTCAAATTCAACTCTTCCGAATTCTCCGTGATTCAAAGCTTTTCACAAGCAAGAAGAAGCTATTTGTCCGTGTGTACAATTTTGCTAGCTGGGTTTGCGACGGAATCTGGCCGAAGAGTGAAAAAGATTTCCTCCTGAAGTGGGTCGCGCTCAAACGCGCCGACAATCGAGGTTCATCCATGAAAATTAAGCTTAGCGTACCACCCGACACGCTCGCGAAGCTCAAACAGCACCAAGAAAAGGTCACATGCTCTACCAACATCTCGCAATCCACAGCAAGCGCCGAATCATCTGTCGACGGCCGTGATAGAGAGGCTTCCAACATCACTACCATATCCGAGAGTGTGCAGGATGTCGAGCTGCCATCGAGCGATCCCGTGCTCGATGTCGTAAATCCATCATCGCTGTCGCAAAACGACGTACTTGTATCTACTGGTGACCAACTCGTGACGAATGCAACAACAACACACCTCGAGTTTTCTCAGCCGATATTCGCCGTGGATCACCTATACACCGTCATAGCAGAGGAGGATATGGAGTTCTTTAGAACGCTTGCGAGCTCTATTGGAAGGGTACCAGGTAAATGGGAGTACCTGCACCGCCAATTTCTCGAGAAATACACTAGCTCGAAGCTCGGTGCAATTGCTCTGCGTTGTCGCTTGAAAGAGCAGCCTCGAAGGGCGACATCAACGGCGGAAACACAGGCTCAACAACTTCCTTCTAACTCCAAAAAACGAAGCCGTGCTACGTATTGCTCCAGCTGCCAGAAAAAGAGGAAAAAATGTGGAGACAGCAGCGTCAATCCTTCATGCATGCGAGCGGCGCGATCGTCAAGTGTCCCCATCGATTCCTTTTCGGTAGTTCGTTAGATCGGTAAATGTAAGCGATTTACGTGCGTTCGTTGGTTACGCACCTCAGGGTCGAGTCTTGTTGTCTTGCACCGCCGTCTTTATCACTTGGCTCTAGTTACGCGAAGGTTCAGCATTCGCAGTGCGGGGGCAAGCACAATCGAAGCGACCATACTTCATGGGAATCTTGGGGGAACCGCGACACGACTGCGGGACGAGAGTGGTGACAAACGGTGCCCAACGGTCCGATTGGTGCAAATAGGTGGTGGGACATCCCCCAGCATTTTCGATACACCCAGTCCAGTTCCCACCAATTCCAAGCCACCTGAGCACTCCAGACCGACAGCAATGGCGACGCCGCGCGCACACTACAGTGCAGTGACTACACCAACGCAGAACGAGATGCCGCCGTCCGGTCGGTGCTTGACGGGGCTAGCATGAAGAGGACCAGCAAAGAGACCAAGACCCCGTACAGCACGCTCAAGAAATACGTGGTTGCTGCACGCAAAGGCACCCCCAACGAGCCAAAACGCCGTGGACCACCGCCAATGTTGCCACGGGAGACAGAAGAAAACATCCGAAACTGGGTTCTTGGGCGACAGCAAGTTGGGCACCCTGTCAGCCGTCGTGAGCTTCTGGAGAAGGCACAGCACGTTGCGCAGTTGGTGTGCGGCGTATCCATAGAGGAAGGCTGGTTGCGCTGCATCATGGCGCGCCGCCCTATCCTTACCTTGAGGAGTTCACAGTCCGTGTCCAAGTCTCGAAACGAGGTGACAGAGCTAGATCTTTCAGAGCTGCTCTCATCGTTGGCAAAGGTAATGATAGAGCATAACATTGGAGCATACCGCGTGTTCAATGTTGACGAAACGGCTATCGAGACGTCAAGAGAGCACAGGCTGGTGATTGCAGGAAGAATGTATGTATGACAAGGATGTCAAAATGCACTTCCACCTGAGCTTCGTGCGGCAGTGCGAGCGGATTCATCGTCCTCCCCCTCTTTTCATCTTACGGAGGCTGCCTACAGCAATCGATAAACTCTCTTGAATGCTTAGGTTCTACAAATATGACGCTTGACAGGATTCGGTTTCCCTAACCGCGGGGCTTCGCTGCCGGATCGAACAAGCAGCTGTGCATAGTGAAACTAAGTAAAAAAAGGGCTACTAAACTGGCAAACACGTAAAACCGAGCGACCGCACTCTCAGCCCAGCAGACACGAGACAATTTCAGCGCTCAACGCGTAAAAAATCACAAAAATACGTCAGCGTCTCCTCTTTCCGATGGCGCAAGTAGCTCGTCAATCGGATCCATCGTTTGGAGATATCGACAAATATGTGGCGGCTGTGCGCAAGGACTACTAAATTGGCAATTTACCTTAATGACGAAAACTAGAGCGGTGATGAATTAATAAGAAAACGTCGAGTGGATTGGCAGTTTGTGTTAATTTCCGCAGCTCGAGGTTGTCACGGTAATTTCATGTGGTGGGTGCACCACTATTTGGGGTGAAAGACGAGAAATGAGCCTTGCGCTGGAAGAAGTATTGTCGAGAGGTGACATCCCGCTGGTAGAGCGGCTACTGCCGCAAGGTACGAAAAAAGCTTCTGAGCACGGACATATCCACATCGTTCGATGGCTGGCGAGTCGTGGTTACAAAGCAAGACTTGCTTCAAAGCCCAATGGCTGGTGCTTGCGCTGCTGTGATGTATGGCCATTTGCACATCGCAAAGTTTCTGCGTGCGGAAGCTGAGACTAGAGCAAGCAAGGAGGAGGAGCAGCCTAGTCGGTCATTGTTTTCGAGCAAAAAGATGATAGAGGGTGCCAAGAATGGCCATCTCGATGCAGTGCAGTGGCTTTACGAAGAATACGGCGGCAATCCCGAGGTGGACTCGTTTAAGCCACCGGGT
Organism: Phytophthora sansomeana; assembly: GCA_032158285.1. NCBI lineage: Eukaryota > Oomycota > Peronosporomycetes > Peronosporales > Peronosporaceae > Phytophthora > Phytophthora sansomeana. The sequence goes on along the minus strand of JAPDHH010000020.1, from coordinate 54,164 downwards.
GGTAGCAATCGTAAGTCTAGGTTTTCTCATAAATGGCCAGGTGAAGTTGATGACACTGTTGCGATGGATGCCGCTGCAAGGTTTGGACACTTGGAAGTGGTTCAGTATTTGCACGACCTGCATAAATCGATGGATGTTGGCGATAGGAAGCGCACGAGGGACGGGTTCAGATCTCTGACGAGCCCCAAGTGTACAAAAGCCGCGATGGATGCTGCCGCTGCTAATGGCCATCTCAACGTGGTTAAATGGCTCCATGAAAATCGAGATGAGGGCTGCTCAACTGCTGCTATGGATGGTGCAGCAGCAAATGGGCACATCGGCATTGTGCAATGGCTGCACCAAAATATGACCGCTAGTTGCACTAAAGCCGCTATGGACAATGCAGCTATGAACGGACACCTGGACATCGTAAAGTGGCTGCACATCAATCAGTGTGAGGGCTGCACCATAGCAGCCATGGATAATGCGGCGATGAACGGCCACCTGGAAGTTGTAAAGTACCTGCACAGTAACCGCAATGAAGGCTGCACGACGGAAGCAATGGACAAGGCAGCGATGAATGGCCACTTACGCGTTGTTCAGTGGTTACAAGCGCATCGAACGGAAGGCTGCACGAGCGCAGATATCGTTGAAGTTGCGTATTGCGCGAAACTCGAGGTATTGCTGTTTTTGCACTTGCACTACCCAGAAATGTTCACAGTGGAAGCTGCAAGAGTGACCTACGAGTGTGGTTTGATGACTGGTTGATGGAGCAGTATCCCGCTTTCTGTGTAGTCGAAGAAGAAGATTTGACTTGAGGTGGAACAGCAATTATAAGAAGATACAAACTCAGATGATCGACTTTAATGGATACCTGGATACTATCCAAGATAATCCACAATCTACCACTTGGAATGAATGCCAAAAGTGGTCAATAGTACTTCCTGCCTCCAAAGCGCAGTTTGAATCTGCCTCGCCTTGTTCAGGAGTCCTCTGTGGTGCCACTTCAACCAGAATTCGACCAAGCACACCAAGTCGGGTACGATAGACCAACCTTCACCATCTGACTGGCACCCGTTTACCAGCCGCAGACTGTTCGTCAACATCGTATGCGTCCTTAGTTCTCCCAATCTGGTGATCAAAAGATGGGAACGTTGCCACAAACTGACTCAGTGCATGTCGAGTCGAAGTTCGGGGCAGTCGTCAATTTGCTGCCTCGATACCAGCAACTTTACGAACGTCGACAATGGCAAGAGACCGATTCTCCGTCAATCCGTACCCAGAACTCCAAGTGTCGGAGGAAGAGCGAGCACAGTTAATTGATCTCGTCAACGGATTCGTACAAGACTACTTCCAGAAATATGAAGATTTTGCCACGGTGGACAAGCACAAAGTGGACGAACAACGATGGAAACACGTCAAAACCAAGGACAACCAACATGTGTATGCAGAACGGAGTGGCGAGGGCAAACGCAATGCTGGCGTCGTTTCTTGGAACCCGGCGGACGAAAAAGATAATGCTGCTCTTAAGAAAGAACTGCCTGTCGTTCTGAGTGTCGGAACTCTGGTAGGTGACCTGGACGATTTGATGTTTGGTGTCGTGAACCCCACGCTAGATGTCATGCGCATCAAAGCTTCGTATGTGCATGATCTCGACAGTGCTGCAGTGTTGTGTCCGGTGGTAAAACCAAGTGAAGAGGAGCCGTTCCGATCGCTCGTCATCAAGTGGATGACAATTGATGTACCGTTGCAGTCAACAAGTCTAGTCAAAAGCCGCGATTTCGTGTACATTGAGGCAACGGGGATCCTGCAATTCGCCAAAGGGGAACGGGTGGGTTACCACTTGCTGCACTCGATCGATTTTCCGCAGACCAAACCGCTGTCTGGCATGATAAGAGGAAACATTTCAGTCTTTGGCTTCTTCCGGCAAATTGAGCAGAATGCCATCGACATTTACGCGGAAGGCACTGTGGCTCCTGGAGGCAAAATCGCACGCTTCCTAACAATTCAAGTCGCAGCGGAGGCGCTACTTTCTGCGACGAATTATGTGTATTGTGGCCAAATGAAGAAATTATCGTGGATGCTACAGCATCGACACTCGGCTATTGAGCGTCGAACCCATTTGAACAACGAGAAGTGCATCATGTGCTCGAAGAAGACTACGTCGGGGATCCGAGGAGTCATTGGGGCGAGTACGTGCAAATTGTGTTATGGCTGCGTATGTTACTCGTGCAGAATCCGCAGACGTATTAGCTTCATCACGCTGGATGATCAACTGGTTCAGCGCAAGATTTCGTTTTGTGCGAAATGCGTGAGTGGGGCCACCAAGCAAGATGCAAAGGAGGCGGCAAAAGATCAAGCGACGGGGTACCGAGCCTACAAAGCGTTTTCGACGTCTTCCCAATCAGATACTGCGTCACAGTCATCCCTTTTCGACTAGTTATATCTTCATTTCAAGTGCTTTCAATTGAAGAAAACTAAATTTGATGAACTAATTGGTGACCTTCTCGTCTGTAAGTTTAAACTAGCACTGCATGCCCATGGAGAGTGAATACGAGATAGATGATGCACAGTTTGCAAGCAATGATCGCTTTTTACTGCATGTTAAGCGCGTACAAGTTCAAGGAGAATGCTTTTCCAAAAGATGAGTAGTATCCTTTTATTTGCAAAAGAAAGCATGAAAGTGTGTCGAGCGATGGCTGGCGCAATTTTGCAGTACATGTATCTGTAATGTGCTGGTTTAATTGATCGTATTGACGACGGAAGTGAAGGAGCAATCATGTGCTCACCAACGACTTCACGATGCCACCGGTGCACTTACAGTATGAACATGTACGCAATACAAGACACCACGTCTCGTAATCAAGCCCCGCGTTATAATATCTCTGTTCATTGCACTCAGTTGAACACAATTTTTCCATGCTGTACCCTCGTCGATAGCTCAAGCTACGGCATTGAGAGAAACTAGGAACCGAAACGCTAGAAGGAACCAAGGTTCTGAAGGTAAAAACTTGTTTTCCTTTTCAGATAAATGTGATCAAAGGACGGATTTCCCTTGATACCACTACACTACACTACAAGTAGACCACCTCAATCAGACAAAGGGTGGAACGTACTGCTTGTCCAAATCTGACGAACTGCATACGACCTACACTTTACGATCCGACAGTCTCAAGTAGGGGTATTCCTTCTTTCTACATCAGCACAAACAACTTAAAACGCCAAACCTATGCCAGAATTCCGCACATTCTCAAAACAGTACTGCTAACAACACTAAGACACCAAGATGACGATCCAAGATGGGGTCTGTTGTAGCGACGATAGCCATTTTGGGTGGTCTCCTGCCCAGTTGTCAATTGACCACCGCAGAGAAACACATCAAAGAGCATCACACAGTCTGAAAAATGCCAAAGGAACGGTTCACCGACACTCCTTACCCAGAACTACACATTTCAGCAGAAGAACGCAAACAACTCGTGGAACTCGCGACCACCTTCGTCCAAGACTACTTCCAGAAATATGAAGATTTCGCTGTCCTGGACAAGTCTCAAGTTGATAGCCTACGCTGGAAACCTGTCAAGTCCAAGGATAATTTACACGTGTACGTCGAACGCAGCCGAAATGACTCCAATCCTAAAAATTCCGGAAAAGAAGACGCTGCTTCTGGCAAAACTCTGCCGGTAGTGCTACGTGTGGGCACTCTGGTTGGCGATTTAGACGATCTCATGTTCGGAACGGTCAATACGACGCTGGACGCCATGCGGATCAAGGCTTCGTACGTGCGTGACCTTGATAGTGCAGCAGTACTGTGTCCCATTGTGGAGCCAACTCACGACGAACCATTTCAATCTCTAGCTGTCAAGTGGATGACGATTGATGCTCCTCTGCAGTCCACAAGTTTGGTTAAACGACGTGACTTCGTGTACATCGAGGCGACTGGGGTTTTGCACTTTGTCAATGGCGATCAAGTCGGCTATAACCTTCTTCACTCGATTGATTTCCCACAAACGCAGCCGAATGCAGACGTGATTCGTGCCAAACTTTCGTGCGTCAACTTCTTCAGGCAGATCGACTACAATTTGACCCAAGTGTTCGGAACCAGTACGGTGAATCCCGGAGGGGACGTGATACGCATGGTATCAATTCGAGTTGCCACCGAAGTGTTGTTATCGACCGCCAACCTCGTACATTGTGGGCAGATGAAGAAGTTATCGTGGATCATGCAACGACAGCAAGCGAACATTCAACGCCGAACCCAAATGAACAACGAAAAGTGCACCACGTGCCCGAAGAAAGTGAATTCGGGGATCCGAGGAGTCATGCGCTCTAGCAAGTGCAAGTTGTGCTACGGCACTGTGTGTTACTCGTGCAGAGTTCGAAGACGAGTTAGTTTTATCACGCTGGACGACCGACTCACGCAACCAAAGATTTCATTTTGTGGTCGATGCCTGAAGGAGGCAGCGAAATGTGACGCGAAAGACGCTGCGAGAGACCAAGCGACGGGCTTCGAAGCGTACGGAACGTTTTCAATTGTGTCTCGATCGGATACATCGCTCGATGAGTGCAGTTCAACTGATAAACTGTAGATCCTGACTGTCAAAAAGACAATTCTTTCATTCCGAAGGTCGAGGAAGTCGATGCTGCGGTAAATGCGTGCAGTGCTTGAAGTTCGTTGCATCTTTTCATTACTAGTCCACATTACTCTTTCACACGCATCACCAAAGTCCCCGAGAGAGCGCGTTGAAGCAAAGATCACCACATGATGTTGCCCAAATTCCCGTTTTCAAATCGCCCAGGTGATCCCAAAGCAAAAGTTTACGGCAGTCCTACCTGTTAGAGCTGCACCGTACGTAAACTATGGCGATGTACACATACGCACGTGCGATAGCAAGACAGTGATGGGAAGCAGTTCCAGCAACCAGTTCCAGCACTTTACATCTCGAATTCAGTTGCCTATTTCTTTCGGTAGTGGCAATCCCAAGCATGGCCAAGGATCGGTTTGTCAACCCCTATCCAGGACTCCAAGTATCCCTCCAAGAGCGCAAACAGTTGATCGACCTCGTTGAAGCATTCGTACAAGAAGGTTTCCAGAAATATGAGGATTTCGTGATGGTCGACAAGCGCAAACTCGATGACAAGCGGTGGAAACACGTCAAGTCCAAAGACAACCAACATGTGTACGCCGAACGAAGTCAAAAGGAACTCGACCGGAAGATGGTCACCCTAGTAAACCCGAACCAAAATTCGCAGAGTTTACCCGTGGTTTTGAGTGTTGGGACTTTGGTTGGGGATCTCGACGACCTCATGCTTGGAATGGTGAATCCGACAGTGGACATGATGCGCGTCAAGGCTTCGTACATTCATGATGTCGATGGTGGAGCGGTATTGTGCCCAATACTAGAACCAACTGCGGAAGACCCATTTCGATCGCTGATCATTAAATGGATGACCATCGACGTGCCGTTGCAGTCCACCAGTATCATCAAAGTCCGCGATTTCGTCTTCATCGAGGCGACGGGCGTTGTTCAACTCGCGGACGGCAATAGGGTCGGGTACCAGTTATTCCACTCGATCGATTTCCCACAAACCAAGCCGCTACCCAACGTCCTCCGTGCAAACTTTTCCTACTTCAGCTGCTACCGACAACTTGAGCAAAACGTGATCGACATGTATGGGTTTAGCACCATCGCTCCTGGTGGCGGTGTGAAGCGCTTTTTCGCGGTCAAAGTGACTTCGGAAGCGCAACTTTCAGCCACGAAGCTGGTGTTTTGCGGACAGATGAAGAAATTGTCGTGGATGCTGCAACGTAGCGCTGTTTCCAAGCGTCAAAACCAAGTAAAGTGCGTCATGTGCGACCACAAAACCATTTCTGGGATCCGAGGTGCCATGCGATCGAGTACTTGCAAATTGTGCTACGGTCGTGTGTGCTACTCGTGCAAAATACGCAGACGCATCACGTTCATTGAGCTCGACGGGCGACTAGTTCAGCGCAAAATCTCCTTTTGCTCGAAATGTATTAGCGAGGCTATCATGAGTGATGCACAGGAGGCTGCGAGAGACCAAATGACGGGGTACCGGAACTTCAAAACGTATTCGACCTCTTCACAGTCCGACACCGTCGACACAATGATGTTTGACTAGAGCAAGTGAGTTCATGTTGATTGTCTTAGTTTCTTGTAAATACCTAAATGACTTCTCGGTTAACTACTACTACTTACTTCGTACGAAACAAGCACTTGAATGGCATTTGCACCATTCAATTATCCATATAACCAGAATTCACTTTATTGTAGCGTTGACTACAACCGCAATACGGATCACATTTACAGTGTAGCTCTATGCATTCCTACGACTCGACAATCTGACATCGTACGTCGATCTCGGTGTCGTAGTTTCCATTCGGTTCCTAGTTGTCAGTTAGCAAACAGCCAGCGGAAGCACAAGACCGCAAGTTCGATGCCTAAAAATCCATTTACTAGTCCGTATCCAGATCTGCAAGTGTCCGAGGAAGACCGCGACGCGTTGGTTGATCTTGCTGATGAGTTCTTAGAGGAGTATCTCAAGAAATACCAAGACTTTGTGTTGGTTGACAAGCGGCAGATCAATGAGCGTCACTGGAAACATATCAAGACCAAGGATAATTTACACGTCTACACGAAACGCAGTCAGAAAGAACCCGAGCTTACGACGGCAGTGTCGTGGGATCCAGACATTGTTGATGACTTGTCCAACAAGGATTTACCTGTTGTGCTAAATGTCGGCACACTTGCTGGTAAATTGGACGACCTCATGCTTGGCATCGTGAATCCAACGCAAGACACCGTGAGACTCAAATCTTCCTACGTCCACGACGTCGACAGTGCTGCAATTTTGTGTCCGGTCGTATCTCCAAGCCTCGAAGAACCATTTCACTCCGTTTTCATCAAGTGGATGAGGATTGATGCCCCACTCAAAGGCACAAAACTTATCAAAGCTCGCGACTTTGTGTACGTGGAGTCAACGGGTGTTGAACATCTTCCCAATGGAGATCGCGTCGGCTATCAATTGCTCCACTCCATCGAGTTCCCACAAACCAAAGCTTTGCCAAACGTGGTGCGATCAAACCTGTCGCACTTCGGCTGCTTTCGACAACTCGAAGACAAAGTTGTCGACGTGTACGCGTTTAGTACCATATCTCCCGGTGGGGATGTCATGCGCTTCATATCGCTTCAACTTGCTGCCGAGGCGCTGCTAACTGCGAGAAAATACGTGCACTGCGGACAGATGAAGAAGTTGTCGTGGATGTTACAGCAACGTCAAAGCTCTCGCAATCGTCAAGACAATATCCAGAGTAAGAAAGAATGCGTAATGTGCTCGAAGAAGACAACTTCTCGGATCGCAGGAGCCATTGGCTCTAGTACGTGCAAACTCTGCCTCGGCTGCATTTGCCACTCGTGCAAAATACGAGAACGTGTGAGCTTTATCGAGTTGGACGGCCAACTTTCGCAACGGAAAATGTCCTTCTGCGGTAAATGTTGGAGTCAAGCGACCACAAGCGACGCGATTGAGGCTGCGAGACACCAAACGGCAGGTTTTCCGACGTACAAACCTTCCTCGACGTCGTCCTCGCTGTCCGAAATCGAAGGCATTTTGGTGTGACCAATGCGGGTTGGAGGTAGATGTACTACCAAGTTCTGGTTGGAAGTCACTGCAACATCTTCTTTTGCGCGAAATGTATTAGCGAAGTGCTGCGAAGAAAGCTGCGAGATTTCAAAGGGCGGGTCACAGTCGACACTTTGGAATTTGACTAGACCAATGTACACAACGTGTTGATTTCCTAACTCTACTTTCTTGTTTTTGCCAGCAAAATTTCTTCTTGGTTACCGGTAACTATTAGAGCGAGCGTGAGCTGGTCGGCAACCAGCCAGAGTTGGTGCTGAGAAACTGGAAATCAGCCCATTATTCATCATCGCTGGTTTCCCGTAAAACCCGACAATGTGCAAACATTGTTAAAACATGCATACCATACGCTAGTGCTGTCGAGTGTTGACAGACACGAAGTATGCCAGAAAAACGCCTTTAGTATTTTCTTTTGAAACGCGGATTGGATTTCAGAGTTTACAAATGGTCATCGAAATTATGGTTGACTCTTGTTGATGCAACAGGGTGGTCAACATTAGCATCCCGATCCATTGATTATAGAGGAACAATCAGTGGTGTAGATGTTAATGTACATACATGTACATGCCTTCCTCGACAATAAGGAAACTCGATACTCATCACGCAGTTCTCAACTTGCTCTCTACTGTGAAAATGAAACTCCTCCTTATCGTGCTGTTTCTCGTTGCCGCTCCATTTGAGGGCATCAAAACTACGTCTGCAACTACACAACTGGCGGATTTGGTTTCTACTTAAGTACTAGATGTTGCTACCGAGCGAATGTTGCGGACTTCCAACTCGGACGAAGAAAGTAGGATGATAAACATCCCGTGGTTTTCGGCATTTTTCGAGAAGGCATTTTCCGAGAACCAAGGTGTCAGAGAGCGTGGCTCGAGTGCGGAGTGCGGACAAACTTGCAGATGACCTTAGTCCGAGCATCATCAAGCGTGCCGAAGACGTGAACAAGCTACCCGCTAGTCCAAAGCAGAAAAAGGTGGAGTACTTATACTTGTGAATCCGAGTTTACTCAGTCGAGAGGACGTACTTCGTGCGATTAATCAGGGCAAGGACTGAACAAGCAGTCCAAATTTCAACAAGGTCGACGGCGGCATGCTACATTCCAATCCAAATGTGAACATTTAGGTTGCACACTTTTAACTGATCATTTTGGATTTTAAAGTGATCACTTCCCTTTGATAATGTTTGGACTAGCAACTTTTGCATTGACTTCTGATCACTACTGTAGTGAATAATTCAGAGATCTATTGCCTCAAGTTCTGGCTCGTAAACAACTCACGGACGTCGAAGCAATGGTGTCGACTGGTATCGTTAAGTACCTCACGACGTGGTTGGATGCAGGAACCTCCGTCGATATTATCTTCATTCGTTTGCAGCTCACTGACAAGAATTGGGATAAACTACTGGATGTTACAACTTCATTTGGCCAACTATCCTCAAAAGACAACGGCGGCGATCGCAACACCTACGACTTGCTACACTGATGACGCTGTTGTTGTTGCAGAGATTCTCCAAAAAGAAACTCGCAGGGATGGAAGAATCCGTCTTCACGATGATTGAGAAATCGATTGAAACTACTTTCTGAATCACTCTTCAAACAATTTCCAGGTTCTCCGACGCGTATTGCACCCAGAGCCAGCAATTCGACATGACGGCCATGTCGGTTGTGAGTGCCCACTACAATGATGATGATATCGTGAAAATTCTTACATAGGAGAAAAAATACCTACAGTACATCGAGTGACTGGACGATTTAAATGAAAAAGTTGGGCCAGAAGAATGTTTACCTTTCTTCAGTTGCTTACTGCGACTTGAGGACAACTATCAACGTTTACACGTTTAGTGTCATAGCCTCCATAAGACTTCAAATGGCTGCGGCGCGGATCTGCTAGCAACATGAAAAATGTATAGCGCACCAATGGACAGATGAGGCAGTTGCAGTGGAGTTACCGCAACGCCAAAGCTCGCTCAATCGCCAAGACAACAACGGAGCAGCAGGGTGTGCGTAATTTGCTCGAAGACGTAAACCTCTGGGACCAAAAAGTGGCATTGGCTCTAGACGCGCGAGTTCTATAGAGTTGAATGGCCAACTCGAAATTTCCCTAATGGAAAAACGTTAAGTTCTCTATAAGCAGATAAGCGACCGCAAGTGAAGCGATAGAAGCGGATGCTGCAGGTTTTCGGACGTACAAAATACAAAACCTCCTCAACGTCCGGATACTCACGATGTCCCAGTGTCTTTGGTTGTAAGGTTGAAAACAAACTCATGCCTTCAGCAACGCCAAACTCCATTCGATTTCGTTGTTGAAGTGGATGACTGTCATGGAGTTTTGTTGAGCTGATCGGGTAACTTCTCCCAGCTGCCATTTCAGTGAATCACGGCCACTTCCAGTCTTCCAACCATGTCTTGCAGGGCAAATTTGAGTGTGAGATATGTAGCGCTCCAGTTACTGCCAGGTAACAAGGTGCACCTAACTGTTCCAGCTGCCTCCAGCCGGGAAAGTTATCCCAGCTGATTCTCGACCCCCTGCTGAGAGATTTGAGGTTACGATAGACAGGCACATGCACTGCTGAGTCAACGAAATGGACACATTCGGAAACGGGTTTTCCAATCGCGTCTGGCTTGTTGCCTTCAACTTGTTGTAACTTCGCATTTGGAGACTTGGATTCGGGGATACCGTGTGAATTCATACACACGTGCTGTTGAGCATGTACGAAGTTGGAACATTGTGCATGAACGCTTGAAATTCAGTGCAGACCTGGCTTGAGTTGTCGTGGTCGAGTGATTGTGTCCAATATGTCCAACTTGAATGCATGATGGACCATCATTTGAGCTCATAGAGATTGCTCGGCCTCGTTTCTGGAAAACCTACATGCGCAGCGTTTAACGGGTTGCGACGTACAGCAATGCCAGCTGTGTCGTACGTGCTGGAGCTCCATCCAGTCATTACCTGTCCCTGGTACTGTCAATGACCGCAATCCATTGTCGTGCTCTCACTTCAGTATTTTCTCTTAGGCTTCACTTCCGGAACAAACTCCACTCAAATGAAAGGCCGATTCATCGTCAACCCCTTTCAAGAACTCAAACTCGGGCTACACGATCGTGCTCAACTCGAAGACTTGGCCAACCAATGTATCACCAACAACCTCCAGCTCTGCAGTAAATTCACAGCAAATAAAAAAGTGGTCGACCCACAGCGCTGGAAGTTGTTCAGGGAAGGCGAAAAGCTCAAAGTGTACTCGGAACGCACCGGAGTTTCGACGAAAGCATCCGATGCTGGTGACGAGCCCACTGGATCTGGTCTCCCAATGCTTCTGTGTGTCGGGACGATGGAGGGCAAATTGGACGACCTCATGTTCGGAGTCATCAGTGAAAACCTCGAGACCATGCGCGTCAAGGCGTCGTACGTCGATGATATCAGCGGCGCTGCAGTGCTTGACGAAGTTTCGTTGCCTACCGAGGACAAACCGTTCCAGTCTTTGGTAGTCAAGTGGATGGAGCTCGACATCCCGTTCCACTCGACGAGTCTCGTCAAGAACCGCGACTACGTCTACCTCGAAGGCACAGGGTACGTCACAAACGAGCGTGGAGAGCGCATGGGTTACCACTTACTGCACTCGGTGAGTTTCGCACAAACGCACCAACTCCCCAACCGAGTGCGTGGTAACATGTCCATCCTCGGTCTTTGGCGTCAAGTTGGCCCAAACACGTTAGAAATGTACGCCACGGGCGTCATGGACCCCGTCGACACGGGGATGATCCGGAAGCTTGTGGTGCCGAGCATCGCGGGCGTCTTCTTGTCCAGTTTGAGGTACGCGTACTGCGGCCAAATGCGAAAACTCTCGTTCATGCTTGACAAGAAATACGCAGAGTCCAGGATGCGAGGCACGCCCAACCGGAAACCAGTGTGCATGACGTGCTCGGCGCCAGTTACCAGTCGCCGACTTGGGGACTTTGGCAAGAGCAACAGCACTTGCAAATTGTGCTTTGGCTTCGTGTGTCACGCGTGCAAAATCTCTCGCAAATTGAGTTTCGTGGACCCGGATCTCCTGCTCTCGCAGCGGAAAGTGACGTTCTGCACGGCGTGTATCAGCGAAGTGACGAGTATGAGCGCGGTTGATGTTGCTTGCGCTTTAATTGCGACCAGGAAGCTCGAACTTCTCGAACGCTCGAGCTTCATGAGGACGATGTCTTCCGATGATACCGGTAGCGGTGCGGACGCATCGATTTCCAGCCAACACAGTTAGTTTGGTATGGCAGGCTGCATTCGAGGTAGATGCAGCACTAACGTTTGAATAATACAAGTGCTTATCCGAAATCAAATCTTGTCACCGACGGATTCATGGCCGCCAAGTTGAAGTGGTATTCACACTCGGACTGGTGACCGAGCTGTGGCCTCAAGGCGTACAACACCTTCTCCACATTTCCCCAAAATCGGCCACGTCGGACTCGTCAATTCACGACTACAGGCTCAAGTTCTGATAGTCCTTGAGGATAATTCATGTAGGTCCTCCCTCGTCAATTTGACGGTCAAAGGATTTGTCAAGCACGTCAATGCCATGCAGGTCACGACCGTGACGAATACTTCAATGTACCTCGACAACGTGACGGTTTTTCGCGTGCTCGTGGACTGTATCAAGTGAGACCGTACCACGAGGCCTCAGGTCTCTACATCCATTCAACCACCAAGATACTTGATCATTCATCGATGAGATGACTGCATCAATGACCAATTAGCCAAGAAAGGGTCGGCACCAATGCCTTCGTGCAGTTTGACCCCACCGAAAATGTCCATAGTCATTACAACCATCACACTAACGAAATCACCTGAAGAAGCAAACATGGGCAAGGAGCGCTTCCAGTCGAATCCATACCCAGGTCTCGAAATCTCGCAGGAGGATCAAGTGCTGCTACTTCGTCTCACCAATTCACTCATCCGACAACACTTCAAAACGTACGAAAGCTTCGTCCTCCACGACAAACGCATCGTTGACAAAAAGCACTGGAAACACGTCAAGTCTCGACGTGACATGCACGTCTACGTCGGTCGTGAAGAACCTCAAGAACGTAAACTGCGTCGCGCAGGGAAAACGGTCGACGTCCCGGTCATGCTCACGGTTGGAGAATTCACTGGCAAAATGAACGATCACATGCTCGGTTTGATGAATCCGACAGTGGACACCATCCGCATGAAAGCGTCGTACGTCCACGATGTGAGTGACGCGGCCGTTCTTGCGTCCTTGATCCTGCCAACAATGGACGATCCGTTCTTTTCAGTGGTGGTCAAGTGGATGCAGCTAGATCTGCCGCTCGAATCCACCAACCTGATCAAGAACCGAGACTTTGTGTACATTGAAGCCACCGGTTTCCTCCGTCTTGCCAATAGGGAGCAAGTAGGATATCACCTCATGCACTCGATCGACTTCCCGGAGACTCGCCAATTGTCAAATGTCGTTCGAGGCAACCTCTCCATTTGCTGCATGTTCCGTCAATTGGGCGAGAAAACAATCGACTATCACTCGGTGAGTACCTTCGAACCGGGAGGTGATCTCGTTCACTTCCTCGTACTCATGATCGCAGCGGACCGTCTTTTGTCAGCTACAAACCACGAGCCGTACGGTCAAACGATGAAACTCGCGTGGGTGATGAAGAAATATCGTCGAGAGAGTTCCTACGACACCGAATTGCGGGGCACCGCATGCACAACGTGCATGAAGAAGATTTCCACCGGAAAGTTGAGAGGCTTGGGAAGCAGTTCGTGCAAAATCTGCTTCAAAGGTGTCTGTCGGTCGTGTCGAATTCGCAAACGTATCAGCATGGTAGCTCCTGATGGAAAGTTGTTGCAGTCCAAAGTCGTCTTCTGTGCTTTGTGTATTGAGAAGGCTCCCAACGTTGATGCAGAGGAAGTCGCGCGTGATTTGGCCGTCGGATACAACGGTGACAAGCTGCTTCACTTTGCTTCGGTGTCGGCTTGCTCGTCGACTTCAGATTGCCTCTCTGAATCTGCAGCTTCGCTTCAGCCTTTACTCGGATAACCTTTGACGCGATATCGCCAAAACGCTTCAACATGCCGAATTCTAAGCGTGTGATATCCGTCGGAGTGTTCTGAACGCCGCACAATGAGCCCACTATTAGCCCACTTGGGCCCGTGATGGGAATGCCACAGTAGAATTTGATGATGAAAGGCGCGTCGCCAAAAAGCAAGTGCTGACAAAACACGTGCTCACGTGGCAATAATCGTCGCACCAATTCAGGTCTTGAACTGCTCAAAACCAGCATCTGCGTCTTGCCTACTATTGTGACCATTGTGTAGAGTAAACCCAGTTCTTTCTTGGGGAACGAGCAGATGACATCCAGCTCTGGTATTTGTTCGTTCAAGTCCATGAGGCCAAGTCTCTCGATGCACTTCAGTCTTTGAAATTCATTTTCTGGTACCAATAGAGCTGGAGAAGACGATCTATCTGCGAATTGTAGCGGGTAAGTCCTTCTCTCCGCATTCGCAAGAACACATTCAGCAGCAGCAGGCGATTCTCGAGATCGCCAGTCGAAATATTCACCCACTGCAGCCATGTATTTGTCCTCCTCCACATCGTCATTTGCTGCATTCTCGGTATCATTGCTGACAAAACTTGTTGCGAATGATTTGCCCAGAAGCAGCTTTATTACGGACACGGCGGCGTCTTTGGAGGCCTTTTTTGCAAGTTCTTCACGAAGAAACCCTCCTCTGGACTTGCTTCGAGATTGAACGGGGTCTTCGACAATCCGCAATGGTCCTCGATGACCAAAATCAACGGTAGTAAAATCGCAGCGGTCCACCCACTCGAGGCAGCGTCTGCAGACTCCCATCTGCTCAATGTGACCATTTGTCGTCTCGACATTCTCGCTTGACCAACACGACGTGCACACGTTGTACGCATAGAGTTGGCATCGTTTAGCAGCACGCACGACTGCACTGAAGCGAAGGCTTTTCGTGCACGAAATGCAACGCGAATTCTTAACTTCACTAGCAACGACCTTCGAGTCTGCAAACACTTGAACGCCAAGCCGTCGCCGCCGGACAACAGCAGGAAGACGAGATACAGCTCCCGCCAAGGAGTACAGTCGGTTTCTTTGCCATTTTGTGTGCAGCTTTCCCCGCCCCGACTCGTCCGTGTAAATCGCGTGGAAAATCACTCGCAGCTTGTCACTATTTGAATCACTTGGTTCAGTATCAACCACAATCAACACCGTGACGCCGGTGAGTTGGTCCACGTGACTACCAACCACTTTTCCAGCGTCAAGTTCCTGCTCTGAAATTGACACTAGAGACACTGAAAATCCCTCGGAGGTGTCGGGTGTGCCACTTGACGACTGCACTGTCGGTTGAAAGTACTCTAGAAAACACCACTGCTCGTTCTTTGAAAACAGTTTCGACCGAGAGAAACACAAAAGCTCTTCGTCGTGGAGAAAAACCTTACGGGACGATCCGGGCGATGAATTGGCAGTGCTCGAATTGCCGGACAACGACTTGAACGACATTGTGAGTTGCGCTCCGATTCAAAAGTGGCGGTCGGGATCAATTCATTCCAGACGTGAAGAGGTGCAGTCAAATGACTTGAATCGTAGTCTCTATTCGCCCATTCTATCGCAAAGTGACTGCCAAAGGCAACTTCTCTCGACCACTTCAAGTTGTGATGTGGTGTACATAATGTACCAGCATGATGGTACAACTGACACCAACGTGAGACCATGGCGGCTCGGAGCTGCTCCCGTCTCTTACCGACGCTGTGCACGTGCGCGGAGCCCTTCGCTGACCGAAGACTACGCGCAGGTTACGGAGTGCGCTCCGCTTGTTCGAATGAGGCCCCACACGCGTCTGGAAGGCGAGAAATGGCGTCACAAATGGGGAATCGACGACTGGGATGAAGACATTCGTGAGCTTCTGCTTGGAAAAGAGGACGTTTAATGGACTTTTCTGCAAGTTTCGCCTATTTTGCTGAGAGAAACGAGTCCAAGTTGCTTTTTCAAGCCCAGGCACGAGATCTGGAGACGAGAAGATGGAGATTGGGACCGATGGCAGCACTGTGACGCACAACTTGTGATCCAAATGAAGGTCATCGCGGGCGCAACGTTGGTTTTGCATGCACAATAAAGCAATTCGTCAACTGGACAATTAAATGGCAACAGGGAGAAGAACGAACTGCTTGATGGACTGCTTCGAGCTTCGAGTAGTTGAAGAACTGCGTCGTCATAATCTACGGAGCATTGGGACGACGAGTCTGGACTGGAGCGGCATTTGCCTGCTTGACTCGAAGCAGCGATGGCTGTTGGTTCGACATCTGTTTCTTTTCACGTGAAGGACTGTTACTGCAAGTTGTTGCCTCGTGATACTGCTCACGACGAATCTGCTGGACGGTGCTGAAGTGCCTGGAGCTCATATATTCTCAACTCGAACACGCGGAGTCTGCGGATGTTACGAAGTTTTGAGAAAAACTATTTACATGGAAGCCTACGCGACCGTCGAGTGTTTGAACCACCACAAACGCCAGCACCAAGCGCACTTCGCATCCGTAGCATTTCTGAGCTTTCTCCTGGCTTACGTCGACAAATTTGGGGTGCAAGCAACATTTGCTGGCCAGCGATTAGCTTTACGTGATGGTTTGCTATTGTACGCATACATCGTTGGTTCAACGCACTACACAAGATGGCTTCGCAGATATGTGCTGTTCTCCGTGTGATGTCAAGTAGCTCTGCGAGCTCATAGAGGATCTCAGGACACAGGGCGAGAGGATAGTACGAGCTTTCGTGCCAAGGTTTAAAACAAGGGCGCGGACAACGCTGGTATTTGGAAGATCCAAGCTGCGTAGACGTCAAATTTCGTCAGCATCCGGCTCGTTGCGCGTGCAATACGTGAATATGGCCTCCAAGTAAGCTGGTCATGGCTGTACGCAGTGCATTTCCAGCCTTATGAATGGAATCGCTTACCGAGCATTTCGTCTTGGAGACGAAGAAGTTTGATGCAGATTGCGTCTCCGTGGTCGGTGCAGTGGACACCAACGTGAGGCCAAATTCTTTTTGCTGGGCTTGACATCAGGTGTGGCTCCATCTTCACGTGGGTACCGCAGACAACAATGGAGCAGATTGCTCTTGATATTTGCAAGATGCAAATCGTCTTCAGTTTGTGAGATCATTGTGGATTTAACGTTTGGCATGAACTTTTGCTACCTGAAGAAGCTGTGGGCCATCACGACTGGGCAAAAAATGGAGAAGATGAAGCCAGAAGGACTTGCAATGAAGATAGATGAGCTCGATCGCTAGCAACCCGATTCCTTCACCACATTGCATCAAGCTGCGTAGACGAAGGTGTTGGCTATGATTTACGGCATATGGACGGATTGGTGGCGACATTCTCATGCTTGAGTAGCCGGCTAGCGCTGCGAGACGAACGACAATGGAAGTTATTTGGTTGGAATTGGTTTGCCCAAGCCCATTGCGTGTTCGTGTTCGCAAAGATGATTTTGTTCACAGTGCTGCTGTCTGATGAAGTAGCTGATAAACTCACACGCGGGCCTAGGGATAACGCGAGGTTTTGAGGGGAGCTAATAACGCTAAGGCAACGCTGTCACCCGATGGAGAGTGCCGTAAGTTATCAAGCGAGTTTTGATCCATGGCAATTCCGACCAGTTTTGTTCTTGAATTGAGCTACCTGTGTCGATGGGCTTTGAGGGCACGAGTTACGTCGCTTGCTTGGTTAGCTGCTAGCAGCTTGCTCGCTCGATGGGATGTTGCTACCAAGTCTCGCCCAATGACACGAACGAGTTTGTCGTCGGAGCGACAGCAGTCTTTTGCGTGTATTGTTGGCGTGCTGCTGCACGAGATGGATCCGCTCGCCGGTTCTGCTTCTTGCGGATGATGTCCAGTAGCTGTGTGAGCTCATTGACGCCCAATTCGTACACGCGGGTGTTACGAGAACTTAAAGCAGACCGGCATCTAATGAGGATCGAGCGTTGGACGAGCAGGTTTCTTCAAGGTTACGCTGGACGGACAATTCCAATCTGAAGATGGTTTATACAAGTACGTTGACAATTGTTGCATCCATTGCTTTGATCCAAAGCGAAGGAAGAGAACTCGCTGCTATATAAACTGTGTGTTTCATATTCGTTCCTACTAACGCTAGCGCTGCACCACCAGATCATCTCCTACTCGTACATGTTCATCCTCCAGCGACACCCACCGCAACGTCGTCACTCTTGGCCGCTACGAGCAGTTCCTTCACGTGCATCATGAGTGGGTTCTTCATACCAATCGTGAGCCCACCCGAGCAGGCCACATCCTGACCCGGCACTTCGTCCAAGTGGAAGCGCGCGACAATACACGCGACGACCATTTTCATCTCGAGCATTGCCAATTTGCGCCCCACACACACGCGCGGCCCCGTGTTGAAGGCGCTGAACTTGCCAGACGACACCTTTAGCATCTCGCCCGTTGCAGGGTCGAGGAACCGTTCCGGCACGAACGAAGCGGCGTCGGGACCCCACACACTCGGCATCCGAGCCATCGAGAAATACACCAGCGCGATGTTGGCTCCTTTGGGGACGAACGTGCCGTCCGGGAACACGGTGTCCCGTACGCAGAGCTTCTGCGCCAATCCCACGGGCGAATACAGCCGCAGTGCCTCGCAGATGGCGGCCTCCAAGTAGTCCAAGCCCTGCACGTCCTGCGGGTCTGGAACGTAGTCGACGTCCGTCCCCAGTCTCGGCAGTTTGGCCAGCAGATCGGCTCGCAGCTTGACTTCGACGCGGGGGTTGAGCGTGAGCAAGTGGAAGAGCCACGCGATGGCGTCGGCGGCCGTGTCTCGACCGGCGATCAGCGCCATGAGCACGACGTTGCGGACCAGCAGCGGGTCCACCGGTTTGCCGTCCACCGTCTCGTTGGCCAAGATGAGCGACACAATGTCCCGATTGCGGTTCTTGTCCTGCGTGGCGTCGTGCGGTTTGTTCCGAGCGTCCATGGTCTTGCAGATGACGTCGATGACGAACTGGTCGACGGTCGCGAGCGCCTCTCGGAGCTGCTTTTCGCTGCCCACGTTGAGCCAGCGCTTGAGCTTCCAGTACCACGTGGGCACCACGAGTCGGGCGGCGGCGATGTGTTGCGAGGCCACGAACGCGCGCTCGAACGGGTGCTCGTGCTGTAAGGTGAGCGTGCTCATGTTGAAGCCGAACGCGATCTCTCCGAACGCGTCCAGCGTGAACCGACCCGAGTACGTGAACAAGTCGATGGGCTGCTTGGACTGGGCCGCGTGCGTGAGTACGTCTTGGAGGACACGTACTTGTTTCTGAATGATGGGGGCCATGTGCTCCCGTAGTGCTCGTGAGCTGAAGAGGTTGACGAAGACACGGCGATGGAACTTCCACTCGTCGCCTTCGACGATCAAGATGCTGTCGCCCAGCAGGTCCACGAGCAGGTCGTAGATGTGGTCGCCTTTGAGGAAGTTGTCGTACTGCGTCTTCATGACGTGTTCGTAGTGCTCCGGGTTGGCCGTGAGGATCATGTCGCGCTGGAACGGCAGGCGCAGCGTGAACGGCGCGCCGTCCCGCGAGAGGAAGATGCCCGTGACCCAGTCCAGGAAGCGACTGGCGTGGTACGCCATGAAGACGGCGTGGCCCACGACGGGGATCGCGGAGGGCAAGAAGGGCACGCGCGTGGGGCCGTGAGCGCCGGGCGTGACGCTCTGTCGGCGCTTGAGCAGCTTCCTGTCGGTGGCGTCGCGTGGCAGGCATTGCGAGGCCACTGCGGCGCCGACGAAGACGCCGAGCATCAGCAGTCCGAGCTTCTTGAGTGGGTCGTCGCTGTCCAGGAACCACGCGAGCATGTTGACGGTGGAGTGCATGGCGACTGCTGCCAAAAGTGCCTATTTCTCGGCACCGGTGACGGCCTTTAGCCGTTCCAGATGCGCGCTTTAGCGCGGCCAGATCTGCCGCGTCTACAGACCGCCTGCGTCATCACTGCGGCGCCCCCATCCTCCGCGCGAAGTGAGTCGCTCGTGGTGGGCTCCGATGACTGCCGCGGTCTCCTCCCGAGCGGAGCCATATCGGCGGCGTTAAACGGCGGCGAGAGCGTAGCACAGCGCTTCGAGCGACCGTGTACGCCAGCTTTGCGGGCTGGTCGAGGATACTCCATACAGTCGTTCCATTCCTCCCTTGTTGGCATTGCAGTAGTAGTGTCTGGTAGCAGAGGCGCGGCGCTCGTCCGCCACAACGCAAACCGCTCGCTCGCTCGTCGTAGACGATGCCACGCAAGGACCGCTTCAACATGAGCCCGTATCACATGCTGCCGCTCACGCTCAAGGATCAGACGGCGCTGCTGGAGCTCGAGAACGAGCTGCTGGAGAGCACCTTCCGCAAGTACGAGGCGTACGTGACGAGCAACTCGCAAGTCAACCTGCAGCGCTGGCGGCACGTCAAGTCCAAGGACGACCTGCACATCTACGTCAAGCGCACCAAGCCGGCTCGCGACGCCAAGTGCAACCCGCGCTGCTGCCGGCCCGGGCTGGACGAGTGCGAGGACGACGGCGTCAAGCCCGTGTGTCTGAGCGTCGGCACGTTCCGGGGCCAGCTGGACGACCTCATGTTCGGCAGCGTGAACCCGACCAACGACATCATGCACGTCAAGGCCTCGTACGTGCACGACTACAGCGACGGCGCCGTGCTGGCCAGTCTCATCACGCCCACGGTGGCGGACCCGTTTCGGTCGGTGACTGTCAAGTGGCTGCAGATCGATCTGCCGCTCAACTACACGGGCGTGATCAAGAACCGCGACTTCATCTGCATGGAGGCGTCGGGCATCCTGCACTTAGCCAAAGGGGAGCGAGTCGGGTACTCGATTCTGCACTCGATCGACACGCCGCTGGCGCAGCCCTTGCCCAACATTGTGCGTGCGAGGCACAACATCACGGGCTTCTTCCGACAGATCGCCCCCAATGTGATCGACACGTTCGCCTTCGATTCGGTGGAGCCTGGAGGCACCATCTTGGAGTCGGTGGTGGTGCCGGTGTGTGTCAACGCGCTGCTGTCGGCCACCAACTACGTCGAGTGTGGTCAGATGAAGAAGCTGACGTGGATGCTGCAGCGACGTCATGCCACACTACGAGCGAGCAACGTGCCGTCGATTCCACCGCACGAGGGGTTCTGTGTCACCTGCAGAGGCGACCTTCAAACGGGGTGTGTCAAGCGGTTCGGAAAAGCCAAATGCAACATGTGCATGAGTGGGTTGTGCTTTGCCTGCAAACAGGTCAAGACCATCAGCTTCCTCTCGCCCGATCGGAAGCTGCTTCGACGCAAGGTCACGTTCTGCAGCGCGTGCATCACCATGACGTCCAGGATGAACGCGATGGATGCAGCTCGAGACCAAGCCGGAGGGTACCTAGCGTACAACACCTTCTAGGTTGATTGAGCGTCGCATCGGTCATGTCGTTAGTGTTCATACGTGTAAGCTTAGCTGTCAATATCCATTTTAGTTTCTCTTTTACTATAAGTGCTTCGGAACGACAGCCCAACTGTGTTTTACACACAATTTCGATGCATACAAATATCAAATGCTTTGCTTAATATTTATTTGCATTAAGTATCCAAAGAAAATATAAAATTACAAGGGCAACATGAAGGACGACTGCAGCTGATAACTGAGGGTACTAAATATGGAGGGTTGTCTAACATGTACAGTTACCTTTGCGAAGCTGAGCATCAACGAGAGAATATGGCACTTTTTATGGGAAGCAGTGCCCACACTCTAAATGTTTTGTATGCTGCTTGCGCGTAAGAATACACTACTATTAATACATCAAAGGCGACACTAAGTTGAAGAAGGCTTCAAACTTGTCCAAATTTTCTCAAAGAATAGCTACTTAGCAAAACGACTGCTGGTGCTTTCCACGAACGTAGCCTCAGTGATGAACCAGCCAAGCGGGCGTAGCAGCACCAAAGCTCGAAGACGATTCTCTCGCTGCCGCCATTTTCAGGAAGGTTCCGGCTGTAGTTGTAAGAGAATTCAATCGACGTTAACGTGCAAATCTGGGAAAGTGATGAGACAGGAAGTTGGGTTAAACCAACCGAGGCGAGAACAAACCGACAAACCGACCAAGTTGAGATTGGGCAAGCTAACACACGAAAACAAACTTGGTGCTGGAGCCTGTTGCCCGCGCCATCCCCCCAAGTTACTTCAGTGTCTTTCGGTGCTATTACTCCGCAGTTCCGGTAAGGTTATGAGCCCAACAGTGAGCCTGGAAGGCCAGAGTATTAATACTATCCGCTCGCTCAAGTTCAGCGGCAAGGACATTCTAGCTTACAAGGAAGACCTGAAGGCAGCTTGAGGGCTCGAAAATGCTGGAAGTTCCTGACCGGGGATGAAACCAGGCCCCAGAAGGACGGCACCAGAATATCAAAAAAGAAAATGCAGGAATATCGTGATAAAGTGCATTTGCTGAATGATTGATTGGCGTACACGTTGGATGACGTGGCTCGGGTTATACAAGCGCATTGTGCACACCAACAAGCCAAGTGGAATCCTCTGGTTGACGATTTTGAGAAGAAGTATTTTGTCGTGGCTTTATCTAATCGTCGGGAGTTTCTCATCGTGGAGTTTGATCCGGAAACGAATCGATCCGTGATTACATCCATCGAGTGGAGGCTATTCGGTAGGAGTTGACGATCATGCTTGAAGAAGTGTCGGACAGGGAGAAGATTACTGCTTTGGTGACTAGATACGAAGAAGACGAAGGGAAAAAGTGTTGCATATGTGAAGGAAAGGCATCGCGATCGCGGAGGAGGTCGTGGTCAGCGTATACGACGTCGCGCCGAGGTTGATTGTCACGATTGCGGGAAATTAGGACATTATGCGTACAATCTGAGCTCCGAAGCGGGATCCGCCGCACGGTGCTAGTGCCAAGCCTAGTCAAGACACACCTCAAGGAAGGATTCAGAGACAGCAAAGACAGCAGATTAATGAAGACACGTGTGAAGATTTCCCTGAATACTACAATCCCAACAGGTCCGGTCGAAAGAATACCAAGCCAGTAACTCTTGGAAGAGAAACCATTGCCGTGTTTTGTGAATAATACGGAGGAGTCTGGCGACAGCACCTACATCCCGTTCGTGTTGGAAACGCGTCTGGATTGAATATATGTGGTTGTCGTGAAGCGTTTGCGTCATTGAGTTCGAATTTTGATACGGTGATGATAAGTTAAGCTACGTCAAACACAAGCCCCTCTCCAACTGCTGCACCAATTCCTGTCATGTCACCCGCTGCGGGTTCCTTCTTACTACTCCTGCCTGAAGACGCCGATGGGCAGTGGCAGGAAGCAGCGTACGTGAAGGTGCTGGACACATGCGTCTGGGCTGCCGTAGTGCAACCGTTCCCACCAACCCTCTGTCAAAGTTCCAGAGGATAGAGCCCGCTCTCGGGTCGTCATTGAACAAAAGGCCTGCTGTATCCGCCTCGGTGTATGGCTACGGCGTGGTGTCGCATCTAGTTTTTATGGGGCATGTAGGTATGGCCAACTATTGAGTGTGAAGGCTGGCCGTCTGTATGCAACCACGCAAGATGGAGCATCTTGGGCATGCCGATCCGACAAGGCAGTGGGAGTAGTCCCAATTGTGTCGCTCCTACTGTCACAATCTGAGCTCAGATGCAAAGAGTGGGGTCTCTACAAACTTTAAATGCTTCAGAGCGCCATTCTGGACCGCCTGTTTGGTCAGGGGACGTCAAGTGGCGCGGCTTCTCGCAACTTCAGGACGGACCTCGCAGGCTTTGGCGATCAAGTGCACCTCACAGTACCTGGTACAGTTTGCCGCTGGGTCGACCTGCTCAACGGAAAAGTTCAAGATTTTACTCTTCAATACGCTGTATATTTCGTCCATTTTGTCGAAGGTTCACACGACATGTTGCGGATAACCCAATGGGTTGAGGTCTTTGCTTTGGAGAGAAGCACGACCCGATGATAGTTCGACAGCACCGCTCTGAGTAAGTCGGTTTAACAATGCACGGACAGCATCATCGTTTGTTGGCTTCTTCTTTCAGGAAAAACAACCAGACGGATCGAGGACGGCAAAGTAAACCCGAGTAGTAACCCGACCAATCGCCATACCAATCCCCGTGTCCCCCTCTCGTCGAAGATCAAGAACCCCCGCGTGTACTTGGTGGGCGCGATCCCGAGCTGCAAAATACAATGCCTCTAGTACCTCCACCGAGTACATCAACTGCTGTGGTAGGAGTTATGAGCACTGGGTCAACTCCATACAAAAACGCAGTATTGGGTTTCAGTTAAGCCAGCTCGCTCAGTGCAAGTGCCCCCACTGCACGTTACGCACCATCTCCAGCACATCCATGATTGTATCAAGCACCATCGGACGCTGCGGTAGGACCAGGAGGGCAAGCCCTTTTCCATACTCAATTGCGGTAGCTAGACAGAATCCTGTACAACCAATCGGCTCATACGACCAAGTAACTTCATTCGTGACCAGCTTGCACAAACAAAATCATCATTTCCCAAGTGCAGCAAGAGGCGAGCGCGAATTTCGAAATCCGTGCGTTTCTGCGAGGAGTACGCTGTCGCTCCAATTTCCATATAACCCAGGTCAAAGTCAGCGCACAAGAACCTCAAACGTTCCTGACAGCCCGGATACTCACAACGCGATGATGTTAGTACCAGCAAATGTTTAGACGATTTTAGCCATGCTTGTAACTTAAATTCGTTAACGAGAAGTAAGTGCATGAACGAGAGTCCATAGTTGCCGAACTGAATATCGTACAGCCAAGTACAAGTTCCAGGGTGAGGCAGGAATGGGGCCACGCCATGGGACACCAAATGCCTCACAAATTGATGGGGGTTACCTTCAACATTTGGAGAGGAGGACAAGTCATGCAGCCGTATTTGTTCCGTTGATGGGTTAAAGTCATACTTTTGCGAACGCTTCACATTGTTAGGGTGCTGGATACTGCTCTACCGGCTTCTGCTGTAAACGAGCGTAAATGACTAGATAATGGGTTTGCAGTTCCGAATATGCAGCACATATCAGCAGCAGTCAACCTTCCGGAAGCTGCCAGTCCGCGCTCTCCAGACGACGTACGACGGGATCTGGGTGCTCTACAATGCTATATGCTTTTATTTGGGTCAGCTGACACGATTGACCTCGTGAACACGCTATATCCACTAATCGATGGCCTATTCCAACGGATGACTCTAAGCACGAGAGATCTGTCTATGCTGATGTACTGGAACGATACAAAGATTTTGAGAAATATCCCAATCATACCGAGTTAGTCTCCAAACGCGAAGGAAATTCTCGCTTCGACGTGGTGAAGATAGTGCCACCTACCGATGCTTCCTTCATATATGTGAAGCGACCGACCGCATCTATCAAGCAACCCAGCCCTCCGCATATTTCTTCATTTTTTTCCTAGAAAAGCCCGTAAGGTTTCAGCTGGGCAAGACCCAAGTGCGTTCCGCCGTGTTTTTTTTTACAGCTCCTGATCCTATACCAGTCCATATTGCCAGTTAAATTCCGCTTCGAGGTCGAAAAGGTCCCTGCCTTCGATTTCTTATGGTTTCTGGCTTCCCATTCGAGTCAGAAGTATGGACGGATAAATATGTGGAGGGTGTAGATATGAATCGATATATGACGTGTAGACGGCAAATCGTATTAATCCCTTGAACGCGAGAAGGTGGACCGTACACGATATCAGCAAATTCTTATCGTGTACGGTCCACGTTAAGGAATTGCTGATATAATTTTTGTATGGAGATATACAAAATCTATGTCAAACAGGGGTAGGGGGCTAGACCTTACCCTCCCGAGTGAATCCAATCTTGGACACAGTCGCCGCATTTGAACATAGGTGTGGCATTATTAGTAATTGGAGGTGATTTGCTGTGTGCCGACATATCACATATGCCAACTTACAGGCAAAATCCAGCACGCCAGTCATTTCGCTCACTTTCAGAAACGCCAGGACGAGCTCGGATGGCTTTCCAAGCGCGATGGCGGGAGCTCACGAAGATCGGGTGGAAGTTCTCCAAGTCCACCGGGCTCAGCAACGACTGCACCTACATTATGCCAGGCAAAAAGAAGAGAGGCGGCATCCAAGGACAAGACTACTTCGTCGGAGAAGCCGAACTCATGAAGTACCTCGACCAGATTGATCTAGGTAAGCGGAGTGTGCGCTGGAGTGTGGCCATACATATCTGACAGCGTTTTGGGTTTGATGTTTAGCGGAGCTGCGTGCAAGTCGACAGGGCGCGGCCCAGACCTCGTCAGACCAATCCAGTTCCGCAGCAACACAGTCTGCCGCACCCACACAGGATTCAGAACGGCAGGATGCGACTACGGACCCGACCGCGACAGAAAACTTACAGGCCGATACTGGTGTTGAAGCAAGTGCTGAGACTGCTTCGATGGGTACGGATTAGTTACCGTATGATACACGATTGTCATTGAACTAATCTTGTATGTTTGTGCAATCGTGTCTTACAGGCCGGTCAACACGAACCCAGGTCGTTGGTGCTGTGCCAACAACCCCACCAGCGTCATACAGGGACCCAGAAATCATTCATGGCGTCTCCCCGCACGACACTACGTTTGACGGCGCCGATCTTAGCTCCGGCGAAGACATCAACCCCAGACCTGGTAAGAACCTGTACATACACGTTTTGAAATCGAACTACAACTTACAAACGTGGATTGCTGTGTTACTCTGTAGATACTTCACCTCCACTCGCCGGAACCTGGCCAGTGCTTTTGTTGATGCTGTCGAGAGTCAAGCAGCAGCTACGGGCAGTTTGGATGACATCGTGACCTTTGTTGCAATGCCTCATAGTGTAGATGTAGACTCGGATCATGGTACTCAAACTTGTACATACATGATTGTGTGATGTTGCTAACTTGTATCCTACGTGTTTCCTGTACAGACGCAACAGCTGAAGAAGTAAAGTATGCAACACTCGATTCTGACGGCGAAAACGATGAAGGCACCGGTTGGGACATTGACGATCTTGCTGAAGAAGGTGGCGTTGAACTTGACGACGATGGCGATGCACCACCGCCGCCTGAATTGCTGTTTGACCATTCACTGATCGAGGCCGTCGGAGGTGTTGATCACATTAGCTCAGGAGGAGTGCCGGATCAATTGCTGCAGAGGATGGCAAAGAATGACTGGGGGCCACTAACAAAGCAGACGCCTTATGAATATCTCATCGAGCCTCGGCCACCAACTGCAATGCTGACTGACTACCCAAGACTGTACGACGGAGAATATGGTCCAACTCGCAGAGCTCTAGAAGCTGCTGCCACTCCATCTGGAGCTTTCTTCTTTTTCATGCAGCCGACGCTGTGGGAAGATATTGCTGCTGCTAGTAACGACTATTTCTCGGAGAAATGGGATGAGTGGGTTGAAGATATCTACAATAAGCAAGTTGCCCGAGAGAGGAAGTATTCGAACTACACGCGTAAGGGTCGCGAAAAGATAAGAGCGGAGCTAGACCAAATATCGGCTTTCACAGCGCGAAGTGTGCGTATTCATCGGACTTCTGATTGCCCGCACCATTGCTCCTAACAAGGAGAAGCTGGAGAATCATTGGAAGACGACTGACGAGGGCGCGATTCCACGGGGTGCTTCGGGTCGTACTTGGTGCGGGATAGATTTATGCACCTGTCCAGGAACTTACACTTCAGCGACAATTCTGACGAGCGGGCCCAAGTTGATCGTGCATGGAAGCTCCGTCCGGTAGTGATGCACTGCAGCAACGTTTCCAAGCTGGATACACACCACCAGCAACAATGGCTTTCGACGAAGCCATGTTACCTTCGCAGTCAACGTTCAACAGAATGAGGGTCTTCATGAAAGACAAACCCCATCGTTGGGGCACTAAGCTATTTGTGCTGTGTTGCTCCACGACGGCCTACTGCATTCGGTACGTATCAGGTGGTCCTTCGGGGCCATTTTTTTGGCGCTGAAGTCGTCTTATCATGGACCAGACGTACTAATGTGTTTACTATCGTGTATGATACAGGTTCGAGGTTTTTTGTGGGAAGCAGGCTGGAGGACGCAATGGTGCCGCGGCTGATTACAGCTCGGGGCCTGCCGCTGTCGTGCGTAACCTTCGTGAGGTCTTTGGTGCTGCAGGGCCAGGGACCGGAGCGATGCGCCTTATCGTGACTGATCGCTTTTACACGTCCGTGCCCTTGGCAATGCTGCTACTTACGATGGGTTTCTACTTGATCGGTACTGTGCAAACCGATAGGCTAGGACTGCCTGTTTCAATCGGCGGTGAGTAAAGAAAGGTGAAAGGAAGAAGAAGAAGCCACCAAAGAATTGTCCAGCAAGTATTGAACGCGGAACTTTCGAAGTCACAAATCACTTGCAAATTCCAGGCCTTCGAGCACTCCGGTGGTGGGATAACAAAGCTGTCTACATACTGGCGTCAGGCGGGAGCGTTGCGTTGGACCGGGTTGTGCGTCGTGAAAAGAAGACTGGAGAGCAAGCTGAAATTGCAAGGACTACCAGACACTAATGGGCGGAGTTGATGTTCATGATCAGCTTCGCTTACAAAGGTAAGTGATGTTATCGTGTATGTACACCTTATTCCGCACTTAATCGTGTATGTGTATCGAAACAGGTACTCTTTGCAACTCGCGATCAAATACAAGAAGTACTACAAGTCCATATTTCTAGGATTGGTTGATCTTGCTGTGGTCAATGCCTTCATTGTTTTCAACGCTCGGCGAGCTGCTGATGGACTGAGGAAGATGAAGCACGTCAAGTTCCTCAAGCAGCTGCACCTCGAGCTGTGTCAAATTCTCGAAGAATATTGGCAAGGGCTTGTAAACACAGCCAGTGTCGACACAACACCAGCCAGCTCGCGCTCAACCCCCAGCGCACTGGACACATCCGTGTACAGAACGACGAATGGCGCGCCGGAAACAATCAAACAGGGCGAAAGCGGAGAACCAGAGTTTGCAAAGTGTGCTCGCTTTTGAAGGGGACGGATGGTGTACGTGGTGGAGATTCGTCGGTGTACTGCAGCGACTGCAAACTCAAGACGTCGTTCAAGCGGTCCAAAGCTTCGCGTGTTTTCCTCTGTGATAAATGCTCGGCACGAGCACAATGGCATCCAATCACCTGCTTCGATCTATGGCACCAAGTGTGGCGCAATGGCACCGCCTTGCCACATTCAGCACGCAAGCGCTAGATTCGTGCTCGCAAGCCGGCACCCGCCGCAGTTGAGGAAGTCGAGGAAGAGGGAAGTGAGCCGTCGAGTGATGGCTCCAGGAGTGTAGCGAGGAATCGACAGGAGGAGGTCCACACCTCTCAAAGCGAGCGCGCACAGCTATGCCTGTGGACTAAGCATTTGCTGCACTGCTGTATCTAGCTTTCAGTATAACGTCCGTCACGTGTCAAGATATCTACTACCATCTGTGTTCATCCATCGGATGTGCTGACCGAATTAGAACGCGCTTATCACGTCTATATCAGGATTTTGTACTGTTTTTGCTGATACAGGGACACGTTAGTCGATAGAAGTGTATGTTAACAGCCCACAATCGTGGAGATACATGATAAGCGAAGAGCCGGAACGTTGAGTGTAGGTTTAGTTCGCGACTATCCACTATACATGATATCAAAACGTATTGCGCTTTGTATTGGAACCCTTACCTCGACATACAAGTATTGTGGGGTCGGTAGTGGAGCTGAGAGGGCTCCCCGTTCACTAGAGACTCTGAAATACATTTCAGAGAACAGCTACGAGACGATGCCAAACAAGAATGATGCATCGTGGATCGCCCAAAGGAATTAGAACCCAGAAACTACGCACCATTTGTCCATCGGGTCCATAACCTTCGTTTTGGAGAGACTCGAGAACAAGAATCGACAACAACAACAACAACAACAACAAAGCATTGAGCACACACTGAAATCGTCATCAAGCTGGTTAACCCTTTCGCGTTCCGGGGGCTCAGGTTTCGCCCTTTCAACCATTTTCAAAACAAGGAATGAAACTTTGGGAGCGCATTTGTGCCCTTAAATGAAAGTTCAACAGGAATTGGACTGTCGTCAAATACTGTAGTATTTGAATCATTTCTACATAATTTAATCTAGTTATACTGACAAGACTGATTGCATCAACATAGCATCTTCAACGGTTTGTTACAAGAGATAGTTCAATGCCAATACGGTGAAGGGACTCCCGAAAAGGTTAAGCAGAGAAACAAAACCGAAAAATGCTGACAAAAAGTTCCAAAGTTGACTGTTGGAATTGATGTGACAGACTTAGGCAACCCTTGAAGGTACAGTGTTGTGGATCAGATGCCAAACATTAGCTGATACCCATACAAACAAGGCTCTCGACCCTCAAACGTATGTGCAAATGCTTCAAGGTTACGAGCACCACCATTTATTGATATCTATTTCCAATCAAGGTTATGAATGCAGCTGGGCTAGTCTATGTAATTCAAACCGGTAGCAAAACAATCAGCAATCTGCAGAAATTGTACGAGAAGAGTACTCTCTGTAGCATTGCAACAGGGCAGGCTCTGGGTAAATAATTGGTTGTCGATGCGGACATTTTAAATGATTTACAAGTTCACAAAAGTCCATTTGGAGATGTCCCAAAAGCTGATGTCGACCGGCAGTCGAGGCACGATTTATTCATGATCTTTCTTTTCCTCCAATAGACTCGACTAATTCAACAACAGACCACAACTCCCTGCCTGAAGTAGAATACACAAGTGTAAAGATGCTGGCGCAACTGATCGAATCCGAATACGCTCGGATAACGCTCGGGCCACAGCAACACCCGAGTTTTGATGTGCAAGGGCCTTTCGTCACCTTCGCGTTATCGTAAATTCGTAAGCTGACTGGGAGGTGATTTCGAAAAAGCCGGAATTCGAGTGGTTGATTTGTTAGCACAGTTCGGATGGACAGGATCGCCTGCCTTTGATGCAGTGTTTTTTTTTGTCGTGCTATAAGTCACTTAGTTGGTCGCCAGCCCCCGGAACAATGTGTCCAAGCAGCACGGATTCACAACCATTTTCCGCTTATGAATCGGTTTACGACCAGATACTTGAAGCTGACGAAAACGACCGGTGTGCAATTGCCCCGGACACCCTACGTTTGACAATGGTTTTAGGTCCTACTTCAATCAAGGAGACAACATGTTTCACATGGTAACAAGAAAATCTGCTTGCTCTAGACCTGAAATGGATTTGCGAAACGAACGGTCTCCACGCCGAGAAGAAATGTTGTTAAACCTCTGGGTCGGGTAAAAAAACGCCAAATCGCTAGTCCAGATATCACTTAAGCAACCCCAAGAACTTCTAGGGAACTTTCGGCATCTGTGCATGTGTATTCCTGCAGCGAAGCCACTTTTTCATCATCTTCAAGAGAAGTGTGAAAGGAGAATCGCAATTGTCGAATTCCAGTCACACCCGAGATGCACGATGACCTAGCCTGATTTGAGACAATTTTGCAAGTTGGCCGACTGCGTAGAGTTTCTACAGTAGGGAAGTGGCGAGCGGAAAATATCGTGGATATTGAAAACAACGGAGGAGCGGGAGTAAACAATCATGATGAGACGCAACGATGAGGAAGGAAAAAGGCGTAGGGAATCTCGAGGTTGGTAAGAAAGTCAATCTCACTTCGGCCTTTGCCTACCAACACTCAAGTCTACTCAACCGGAACGTACAGCATAATGGAAAATGTGTGACCAAGGCTTGGGAGACCAACTCACGATCAACCAGCAGCTGCTTCCTGATGCGATTGGTATGCATCAATCTGGTGGTGACATTATAACTGTAAGCCGCTCAATGCACGTATTTTATGTTTTTCTTATCGTATGGATATGCTTCAGTGGTATTGTTCATACAATGTGTTAAATTTAATTCATAGTATTACATGAAATACTGTCACACAATGTGTGTAATGAATGATTTACAACGAAAGACTACGCTTCGCTCCTCGCAACCTTCGGCGCCAATCAAGTGTTGAATCTGAACAGTGCTTACCCAGCCTACTTGTTCACTGTTGAACGGGCACGGGCAGCCCGGTTGTTATCTTACTATAGTCACTTTGACGATGTTTCGGCATGGCCATGCTCACGGTATCGGCGAATGGCTCCAGTTATTTTTTGGGACAATATATTTAGATCAAGCTTGTGAAGCAATTTATATGGTACCCTATTTTCCGAACAAGACCAGATCAGGTCGAATTAGGTCAGCTTCTTAGTAGACGCACTTGGCTGCTCAAGTTTGATTGATTATGTTAAAGATGGTATAAAGGCAGAATCGACTGCATAACGAAAGGAGCTTCAGACTAATTAGGGATGAAAATTTCCTTTTGGATCAATGTGCGGTCATGCCTTATAAATACTACTGGAATGCATAGTGGAAAACAGCTGCATGTTGCGAAATTAACCCTTTCGCGGTGCGGGGGCGCATTTTTCGCCCTTTAAGCTTTTTTTAAAACACTTTAAAGGCGCTTTTTGTGCCCTTTAACCAAAGTTCAATAGGAGTTGGACAGTCTAGCCTAACATAGCAAATACTGTAGTATCTGTACTCATACTTTAATCAAGTTAAATCCACTAGACGGATTACATCAACATAGCATCTTCAATGATTTGTTACAAGAGATAGTTCAATGCAAGTACAGTGAATCCCTTAAAAGGCGAAAAATGTGCCCTTAAAGGGTCAAATAACTTAGGCTTGTATAGTATACTTTAGCAAAGGGGCTCGCGAAAGGGTTAATTTCGAGCAGCCCCACATGTTGTCGTATGAAGTGACAACCTTCACGAAGATGTCGTTTACTGAACGCGTCCGCGTCGTGCTCGAGTAGTTGTAGTTAAAGCCGTTGGTCACCGTGTAGCTGGCAGGCTCGCCCTCCGGCGCGACCTTCTGCAGACAGCACGTCCGTTTCACCACCGACACGTCTGGAGTTCGCACCTTGCCCACGGCATTGGCGGCGCCAGTCGACGACGCGATGATGTTGTAACAGCTGCGACGGCCACCGCACCATTCCTTGCGGCCCTTGGTCAGGCCGTTCGCTGGTAGCTGTGTCGCCACAGTGGTGCCGCAGGCTGCGTCAGACAGATGCCGAGCTTGTCGTTGATCACCTTGGCCAGTTGGCGCAGGGCGGTTCGTCGTGCACGACGTGTTCGATACCCCGTACGCGGAACCGTTGTTCTCCTTGTGGTTCACGCTCATCGTACGTATCGAATGTTTGGACAGCGGCGAGACCGCCACCATCTTGCAGCTGGGTCGTGGCCATCACCGTCGACTCGCACATGTACATGAAAGTGGCACCCGGAACCAAATTGAAGCCCTTCGTCTCCATCAAACAATTACTGCTCAGTGTAGCCTTCTCTGACGACAACGGTGTGCTTGAGACACAATGCACAAGACTGGCCAGCACGGCTTTCCCGTTAAAAGTTTTTTTGGACTTCCAAAATGGGAGTTTCTAACATAACCCAATGGGATAAAGTGACAAGAAGAAAAACAGCAAATAAATAACCGCATAAATTACTTGCATTTGCGTGTTGCACGAAGATGGACGCGTCGCCGACACAAGCAACATTCACGTGGGCAATTCAGAAGCCTAACAGGTACTCAATATGAGAGTGTTTTGCGCCCCTAGTTTCTCTGTTGCTTTCTATTTTGTACTTTATGTATTTAGTTTAGCAGGCAATCGTAGGCCTTAGATTACACGACCTGTGTTTTATTAAAATATGCACGGTGTATCAATTTTAAAGGTCCTTACATTGCTTGGAATATGGATAGACAATTATAAGGAGGGTGTAGATATGACACGATATATCAAATGTAGCCGGCAAATCGTATCCACTAGAGGCTCTGAAATAAATTTGAGAGAACAGAGTGGGGAGGCGAGCGTGAATCAATTCAGCGATCACCTTGCTCTTGAAATCTTTTTTTGGCGAGTGCAACGTTTTAATGCGTGAATGTAAGCTGACGGTACGGTTTGACAGCTCTGCCGTGATATCTGATCGATTATTCACACTCTCGATGCGCTCGATCGTGTGCCAGTGCCACAGTAGTTCCGTTGGCCAACGCAGTAGTTGTCCACGCACGTGCTTTTTACGCTCCTTGCTCGGGCTGAACAGATAGACGCTCCAGTTGAGCGACGATCCCGTAAAATTGCCCACCCATGCATATGAGAAATTTATAGTGTTATTCATGCAGCTGTTGATGGATAGGTACATTGGGCTACCACTCATTCACTTGGGATACTACAAGTCCCCCACCCAGCGTCTGAAAGAATCAGATCGACATTTCATAGACGACATCGCTGGTAGAACGGGTCTGGAGATACCAGCGATGCCGAGTAACCAAGTAGATTCTTCACAGCTTCGTACGCCATAGCCTCCTCCTCGATCAAGTCAATTAGTCTGGCAACAGCACATTTGGTCTTCTTTGTGCCTGCTAGTGCCCTATCAAGGCATTCTTGCAGAGATCGGGCCATCCAAGCGTAACCTACCTCATTCAGTCACTTGCACACAGTAAACTGATGAAGTTCTGCAGCGGTGATTGACAATGACCTGCCTCGTAGAGTCTGAATCCGATCAAGGTTATGACAGATACCGCGCTGGTTAAAATTCGGCCACACCACCGAACTTCGAACACGGACAAGGTGCTCTTCTTGGGCCCTTATTGGTCATGCACGACATGTACTCAAGACACCTCCCGTGCATCACGTGCAGAAGAAGCAACCAGAAAACGTTGGGAAATAAACCATCATGTTCTATAGAACATCTTGCCGTCGAGCGATACCCCAAGTCTAGACACCGCGCCTGTAATTGCTTTGCTCATCGCAATGCTGGGCAGCACCAGCGACTTTCCTAATTTCCATGCACCTACCCGACCGACACGTAACTTTTTTTGAACTCTGCCAAGAATGTTGCTTTCGCTGGACTGTGCTGTCTGTCCTTGCACGAGTAGGAAGTTGTATTCGATTTTGGAATAATCACAAGTGGAGGTACGTAGGTAGGAGGATCATCACCTACATCCAGGAGCCTAAACTTTTGGACATTCTCATAGGGTCGGCTCTCGTCCATAGCTCCGCGATAGCCAGCATTACGGACCGGTGCGTATTCACAACGTCGCCAGGAGTAGATTGCTATCTGGGATGCCAACTGGTTAATCATCATCTTTGGTTCCACCCGAAGCAAAGTACCCAAATTGGCGATTAACGTCAATTGCAAGCTCAACGGCCAACAACGTTGAGCCGAGCTGGTGGTTCATTTGCTACTTTTGGACGGAGTCAATCGTCAATTTCAAGCAGCTCGCGTTCACTTTCATGAAGTTGTTCAGAAAGAGGCGCACGTGCTAATGTAGATGGCTTATGATGGGAGATATGCAAGGACTCAATGGCCAGTGTAGCGGTCGCAATTGAGCTGGCTACAAGGATGAGTTCCTCCGTGTAACAAACATTTCGTTGCCATCGCGGAGCGAGTTGC
Organism: Phytophthora sansomeana; assembly: GCA_032158285.1. Lineage (NCBI taxonomy): Eukaryota > Oomycota > Peronosporomycetes > Peronosporales > Peronosporaceae > Phytophthora > Phytophthora sansomeana. Next base: position 19,035 of record JAPDHH010000020.1, on the reverse strand, counting down.
AGATATATTCATATCCGGACAAGTTATGTCTCGTTTTGTCCCTGAGCCGGATGAACCTAAAAGATGCTCCATCAGAAGAACATGCGCGGGCAAGGATCGAAAGCGCCCGGGTAAAATACATCAGTACTCGCCAAAAACTGCTTTCACTCGATGTTGATGAATACAACACAGACCCGCCTTTGATTTGAGCTCGTCATTGTTACTTCGTGAAACAATCATAATGACTGGTAAACGGGATGAAAGTTTAGGTCGTTTAAAAATCTACTGACTGTTCTAGTTCGTCAGTTAGAACTACGTCTAGCTTGCCTTAAGAATGTATCCTCAAATAATTGTTTCTGGGCTATGGCAGTCTCCGTAGTCCAATCGTTGTAGTAACTGACACGATCTTGGTCGACCTGTGTCTGATCAGGATACGAAGTCGACACCAATGCCTGATTCATCATTGGGGTTCGTACAATGCTACAGGGTTTGGGTCTAATTGTATCTTTGTCACTTTCATCACTGAACTCTACATCTGAACCCCCATCGCAATGTTCAGCTTCCTCATCGCTCGGGTCTGTATCTGCCAGGGTTACCGCTCTTGGAATCGGGATTGGCCACCTTGTATGAGCACGGGCTCTACCCAAACGTATGCCAGCTTTAATTCCTTTCGTGAGAGCCTTGACAAAAGTATACCGTAGAAGCCTAACTTATTTGAGTCAGGCAAATTATTTGAGCCTTTCAGGGCACATAATTCACCCTTCACCGTACTGGCATTGAGCTATCTCTTGTAACAAATCATTGAAGATGCTATGTTGACTGTTGTGGCTATAACTTGATTAAAGTTTACTGATATGATTACAAATACTACAGTATTTGCTATATTAGACTAGACGGGCCAATTCCTGTTGAAGTTTTGTTTACGGGCACAAAATGCGCCCCCAAAGGGGGTGTACTTTCATACCTTGTTTTGAAAAATAGTTGAAAGGGCGAAAATTGAGCCCCCGCACCACGAAAGGGTTAAACCGCTCGAGGGGATTATTGGTTCGATTGACCAGGGCTCTTTACATCGGTTCAACGTTCCACAATGACGGAGAAAGTCTGACCATCCATGTCTTGTAAAAGTACTTCCAAAATGTCAACCATCCTCCTAGCCAAATTTCGCATGTCACGAACTCCACCCTCTTCTTCAAATTTCTTTTTTACCCTCTTCAGACCTTGCTTCTCAATCTTGTCTTGTTTGATCACTAAATGTATCTAGCACCCCGGGCTTCATCGCGATTGTGCATTCGTTATCTGTTATCCCACACGCTTTCATTTGTTGTTTATAAGCTTGTTTAAAATGAAATAGGCAGCCAACCGGCGAAGCCGCGGGAAAGCGATCACGAATCGATTTGATTAATTACGCTTCAAAGTCACAATAAACAAATTCAGGGTCCATCACATAGTATGTTGCATCTAGCACAAGTCGCATAGCATGAAAGTACAAGGCGTGTTTTTTGGAAGTACGTAGCACGACTACCGGCGGAAAGGTATGCACGTGAGGGATGATCGTACGTACTGAAAATGACACATTCCTTATACTGTCGTGAAACGGTTTGAAATATGTCATCCTCGAACATACTAGCTTTCTTCTGTTTGAACATGTTAACTAGTACAGGATGGTCCACCCGAGCAAACGCTCCCTCTTCTTAGTGGTTTTATCGAAATAAGAAAACTGAAACAGGAAAAAGTTGATATTCGTAGTGGTGCCATCACCAGCCAGAACTTGCGACCACAGAGAAATTTCCAGCTGTCCAAACACAGAACCACCACACTCCGCGCTTCGAGTGTGACGCACCCGCCGAAATACGGCTTTTCGTGATAAGCAAGAGAATGCAACGTTTGTTGCCCCCTTTCCGTAAACGTCGCTCGCACAAGGCCCTAAACAATTCCACGATTGGATGTTGAAGTGAATGCGAGACAGTCGACTCTTTTCTCCATCGCTTCAGTAATGTCCAGCTGTCGGCTTGTACTCGCGCCATTTGATGTTGACAGGACCGCACACCGTCCACAAGTGAGGAGTAAAATTCGTGTTCTGGTTGAGCTGAACTCGAAATTACATTTTCTTTTGCAACATGTACTGCGATAGAAGCTACGTCTAAAGCATACATGTTTTAGTTTCGTGTCAGCTCGAATATAGTGGTAGCCCACAATACATCTATTGGTACGGTCAGTCCGCGTCGTCGTTCTTGTTTCATCGGTATGTGAGGGTGCAGCTAATATTGGTGCATCACCGCCCGTGCCAGAGCCCGAATGATGAGGGTTCTAGTTTCGTTTACCAAACCGAAATTTATAGTCGATGTAGTGTTCAACATTATCTTCCAGGACTGGATGCCTCGGTGGTACAACGCTTAAAACGTCCTCTGTCTTAGAATCTATTTCTGTTTCTGGATTGAGTAAGAAATCTAGTCGGTTAATGTAGAGGCACATGGTAGCTGCCGGCCAAGAGGATGTCGTGCATCTCAACATTGCGGGGCTTAAAGCTGATGGACCGGGGGTGTTGCGGAAGATGATTCCCAGCTACAAATTTCCCCGTGCTATATCTGTGTACGCGCGGGATCGAGCACCCGAAGAAAGGCAAGGTCAAGCACCAACGTCGAATCACCACTACTTGGCGTGCCCAGCGGAAGTAAGGGACCTGTCGCGACACGATGCCAAAGGCGAGTGGAAGGTTACTGTATCGTGAGAAGGAGTACACAATCTACTACGCATCGATGAAATATGTCGTTACTACTCGGAAAACCAGCGGATTACCGATCTTGACCACCCCCTTCGCGTCAGCATGCTGATGAAAAGGGGGTCCTCGACCCAAATCATATTTCAGTAACTACGCAAGGATTTAGGTATGAGTATATTTCTGTGCTACATACCACTAATGATGCTAATGTCTGGTTGAGTTTTGGTACGCATTTGCTTATAGGGAATATAATGGTTCTACAGAATGTACACAACGTGATGGTTTCACTGAAAAAGGACCACCGCCACACGAAGAGCAATGAAGAGCAAACCGTCGAGCTTTTGAGTGACTTCTGAAAGTCGAGTGGAATTTCGTCAGCCAAGTCGATCAATAACTCATCGGGGCTGGTGAAAGCTGTTTTTTCTCAGACAGGATGCTAAAAGTGTCTGATCAATGCCTTCCCAAAAGTTGTTCCCGTGGACACGACGCATGGGACAAACAATAACTGTTACAAATTGTTCAGTATTGTAGGTTCCGACAAGGTACAGTGCTCTTGTACTTCATGTTGTATGAAATATTGATTCTTGTAACGGACAATACCTGGCGTGAGTTGGGTTGGTTGTGTGGTTACATGCAGGACCAATCGTTCGGAGAGGCGCTCAAGTGCCTCTACCGTCGCCGCGACAGCTCCAAGCTTCGCAAGGCCGCCAGTGAGAACTACGTGTGGAGATCCGCACTTTGCGCGCTCAAACCTTGCGAGTACATCTGTATGCAAATAAATACAAGAAAATCAAGCGCGACTCCGTTCACGTCCTTGTAGTAGATGCCTCTTTATTTACTTGTTGCGTCCAGCATGCACTTGTGGATCAATATATGTGTCATGATGGCGGACCAAGGAGAAGGACGTACTTGCTGTAGCATTCTGTGATGCCCGACAACTGCTTTGTCAGTTTCCTGTGGTTGGGTATCTCCGCAAGAAGGTATTATTGTGTTATTGCCATGGCATCCGTCCTTTCTCTAATCATTGTGATATTGTATCAATAGGATGACAGATTATGTGACTGCGATGCTTACGTCAAGCAGGATGTAGTGAACGCGATACCATTGATGATAAAAGCCGAGAGTACTAAACCATACGTGACGTAACGGCAAGACATGTTGCGCTCGCTTAGCACAAACAAAAATACAGATATCTTAATGTATATACTTCGAGGCAAATTGGGAGAATGGCAAGGAAGACTGGATTGGCTAGCACAGAAGTAACAAAGACACCAACAACAGGATTGAAAGCGGTTGGGAAAGTCCAGCAAGTTATCGACAAACAAGGCGCTATCAATAAACACGCTGATCATGCTGCAAGAATGGACGCGAGAACATTGCATGAATGAGTTTCGGACGTTGAGTACCCCATACCAATTGATTAAGACGCTGCAGACACCGAACTTCTGACGCTGGCTGTTTAGATGAGTCACCACGCCAATCCACTTGTGCATGGACCTAGCGTAATCCCTTTCGGTGTCGTTTGTCTTCGGAAGTCCGGACTTCGCCTGACGCGTTGTTAGCTAGACTGTTAACCAAGCAGCAGAACATAGAGTGCGTACGTTTACATTAAACCACTGGTCAGTTCCCAACGCACCCTATTCGCGCACCACTTCCAAAATGAGAACTAGTTTCAACTGAAACATAATCAATATCCTAACGTGAAAACTAGATTCTATCAGACAATACACAGTTCTATCACATAGCTCATATATCTAACGCTACAGGATAGAGACTGCTGTAGTGGCAACTCGTGGTATAGACTGCTGTACTGACCACTCGTAGTATAGGCTGCTGTAGTGACCACTCGTACGTGCATAGCAAGTTGCATAACGAATATCGTCCATATGACTGTAGATTGCCTTGTCTACGGTTTGACCTGTTTTGATGTGGCCTGCTAGTTACCTCTACCTGCGCTAAAGAAAGCAAAATGCGTCGTTTTGGAGGGACATTTCCGACCGGGTTTTATGAAAAGACTTAAAAAAAACATTTTGCTTCCTCGAAAGGGTTAATTCGTGAGCAAGCAGCTAAATGCATGTTTTTATATCCACGCCATATGGCACCACTTACCTGTTCACACTAGAAGACAATAACTTGCTCGAGCAGCGCCGCGCCAGCATTTCTATGAACTTGATTTGAAATGAAATCATATTGTGAAAAGAGACTGGGAAAGGTTTCTACATACATGATATCATGCCCGAAGCCCACATACCCCAAACCAACTGAAAGGGACTCGGAAGGAACTTGCGCACTTGGTGGCAAAACGAACTCTCTGTCAGTTATTCGCTGCTATAATATCCCTTTGAAAGCGCTTTTACATGATCTCCCTATAGAAGTAGGCGCATTTTCTTGGTGATATTATACGTATTTCGGGCATTATATATTGGGTTTATTGACCTGTTCGCCTTCCTTCTTCGGAACGGGGGCAAAAGCGGTTCATGCAACTTGCTAACATTGGATTTAATATATGTGGGCGTGCTTATCGTGCAAGCCGGATCCAGAAGAAAGATCTGTCCGGGCGGGCCCTCAGCGCCGACACCTGCGTTTGGGCACAGCGCGACTACGCATACTGCCACCCTAATACCGACTAACTTGGCCAAGATCTTTGTTTTTTCTCACAATACCGACTAACTTGGCCAAGATCTTTGTTTTTTTCTCACAAATATCTTAGCCAAGTTAGTCGGTATTAGGGCGGCACCCACCTGGAAGGGACACGTACTATTTCATATTCCAGTTGGAGGTAACCGTTTGGGAGCTCCCAATTCATATTACCGCGATTTGAGGAGGTTGTTAGTGGTCACCTCTAGGATTTTGATCGATAGGCGGTTCATTTTCCAATCTTCTGTCATCTGGACACATCCCTCCTCCAAGCCCCACTCACCCGATGTCTTCCGTCCCACCACGCTCTCTCGCCGCAGCTCTATTCGTTCCTGAAGAAGGCAACTACTACCAATGTCGGCTTTGTTTCCAGCGGCGTAAGCAAGCCAACGGCACCGGCTACACGAATCTAGTCGAGCATCTCATACGCTACTATGCCAGTACGTACGAGGACGAATTTCGCTCGATTCAGAGACGTGAAGGAGTCTCGACTTCTTTGTGAAAGGCGACAACTTCTCGAGGAACGTCTATCATTGGCTCGACTGGATTATCATTTAGAATTGTGAGCTGAGTATGTGCGAGAAGGTCAAGACGCGGAAGTACACGCATCTGAAACCTTTGAGTGTTAGCACACTCAAGAAGCACATGTTCGAGTTGGAGTCTGTCGTGCAAGCGTCTATCAAGCAGCGTCTAGAAGGAAAGAAGGTTGGTTTCGCTGTCGACGCTTGGACGGAAGATGGAACGCACTTTGTCGTGATCATCGCTGTAACTCCCACAGACAAGTTCCTACTCTGCTTTTCGACGTTGCCGAACGAATCCGACATGAGTGCCGACGCCACGATTGAGCTCTTCGACTACGTGCTTGACACGTACGGCATTGACGCCATGTTGCAGCTCTGTTTCTACGTGTGCGACCATGCTTCCGTGAATGTCGCCATTGCAAGGAGAACTTCATCCCAATGATCGGATGCGCTAGCCATCGAATGAATTTAGCGTTGCAAGCTCTCATGGAGCAGCACAGTGATCTACTCGAGAAGGTTCATCGGTTGATGGCCAAGCTCAACACTATCAAGAATCGGCATCATCTTCGCGAGGCAGATGCTCTAATGCCTGCTTTTCGCAATGCAACTCGCTGGAGTAGCACCTTCGCAATGATCGACCGCTATTTTCGGATCTACAACAAGCTGGATCGCATCGAAGATGAATTTGTGGACTTCATCCCTACACCAAGGGAGAATGCACGCCTAAAGGCTCTGCACGAGGACCTCAAGAACCTTGAAAGCGTGAGAAAGAAGTTGCAGTCCACGACTGTGACTTTGCTGGATGTGAGCGTGCTTTTTGACCACGTGATGAAGCATTAACCCAGCACAAGAGACCAACTCTCAACGTCCGCTTCTCTCGTGAAGTTCCCAGAGTTTGAAAATGGCATAGTGAAGGTGCTGGCAGGAAAGGAACGATCTCTTACACGTGCGGAGCGTACATCTGTGTCAAAGCTGCTGCAGTCTAATGGCTTGCCTCAATCAAGAGAGGAAGGTGACCGTCAAGAAAACGGAAAGAAGCGATCCTATGCAGAGGCTGCGCTCGCTGAAGAGGCAGACCCCCCGGTTCAAGTGGACCTAAGGTGGATTCCGCCTACGTCGAACGATGTGGAACGACTATTTTCGCGTGCTGGCATCGTGAACTCGCGTCTACGCCGGAACCTTAACCCGATGACCCTGGAAACCGTGATGTTTTTGCAGTACAACCGCAGTTTGTGGGATGCTAGTGCGGAGGCCCAAGCCGTCGATAACAACAGGCCCAAGCCGTCGATAACAACACGAAGAAGCGTCGTGTAGTGATGCACGTTGAGCAGGAATAATCTTAAACTCGGATAACAGACCTGCTTTATATTTTAGTCTTCTTTTTTACAATATTAAAAAATGTATACAATCGCACTCGCAGTGATCGCCGTGAAGCCGTGTGGGTACTCAATGGAGTTGGGGTGCGCGGCGGGAGGGTTCTCAGGTAAACCTCCCTCCTGAGTTCGCTGAGCGTATCCGTTCTGCTCGATTCCTTAGTTTTCTTCGTCGTGAGATATGGCGGCGACGAGGCGATAGTGATGGATGGGCGAACGGTGTTATTGCAACAATTTGACAAATAACGCCATTATTTATTGGCAGCTCCATGGACGCTCAATCAATGTGAAATTGCATTTTGAGGAGCCCTGTAAACGATGCCAACCGCACAACAACTGACCTACTCACTGCGAATAGAGCATGGGTTTGTAGATAGTATCGTTCGCCCGATCGCCGCGAGGCCGCCTTCGCTTCGCTCGGCAGCGGCTATTTTAGCTAATGAGGGCCATACGGACAATTAATGGGCTATATTTGTGATAAAGGCATAGCTGAGACGAGTCGCAAAGACAGGTGTATGCTGTAGCGCAGGTGAGTACAGTATCAAAAAAGCACCGGCCGGGTAGGCCACACGATAGGTTTATGTGCTAAGACGCTGAACACACGGACAAACAGACAGGAACGAGAGTGGTTTAGTTGTTTGGATTCAGATGACACACAATAAACGCCGTGCAGATAGTGTTTGGATCAACGTCACGCTATCGATTTTTGATGTGTTGCTTCGACGTTTTGTTAAATGTGAACAAAAGACTGCTTATGGTATTTTTTTATATTTTCATATTATGTTTTTGATAAGCGTGCTTAACACGAATAATATTGCTTGTTGTTATATATTCCTCGTTATATTTAATGGCAACAGTTATATTCTTTATACAATACATATATTAAAAATATATCTTCAATGAGATTTGCAGCAGCCGTTTTTGTTTTTAGAAAACAGTCTATGAGAGTCGAGCAGCGGATTTCTGTTCTACTACGTCTGTTGACAGTGTCAAATGCTCAACTACATGAATCTTCATGAAGTTAGTGTTTTCGTCATATAGACACCAATTTGCCCTAGTCGAAGTAACATCCAAAAACTTGGTTCGAGAAAGAAAATCATCCCGAGTGGCATTGGAGAGAGTCGGCACTCATAGTGGTGCAATGGTCTAGCGATGGTAAGCAGCACCTATTAGAGGTCAGTGGGATGTCAGATAGAACGTTGTCGATGGGTGATTTGGTAGCAATATTGCGGACACATCAAAAATTAATCTGTAAAATTGCCATTCGTGAAAACTCTTTCATCCACCCCTCAGTTGGGTGTAGATATTCCAATACGGCTTCTAGCTGTCCTAAAGCGATTGCATTATCGTCTGTCAACGAGTTTTTCTCAAATACGAGGAAGTGCAAGATACACTCCTGGCCAAATTAATCCGGCCACCCACACTTTTGGTCGTTGCGCACTCAATTTTTAAGTTTTGAGGCTGCGCTTTGGATATAAGGTTTCTAATGGATAGACTAGAACGGGGTTTGTTCTAACAACTCGGATTTCGCAGTTTGTAGGGTAGCTCACATACAATAATTCGATTTTGCCAAGTGGTCCAAATTTCCGGCCACTTATAGCATACTAAGACCAAGACAAGTGTTATGAAATGATTGTATTAATAGTGAGTCTTCCCTCCTTTCTTCTCGATGACTTCGATGCAGCGTCGCGGCATCGACTCAATTAACTTCTCTAGTGTCGAATGCTCAATACTATCCCACGCGGCTAAGATAGTCGTAGTTAGCTCACTCACATTTGCGTACTGTCTACCGTTTGGGTACACCTTCCGCGCCAGTATCGCCCACGAGTACTCGATGGGGTTTAAATCTGGAGAGCGTGCGGACCAGTCAAGTAGTTTGATGCTCTGCTCGTCGAAAAACTCCTTGGTTACCCGGGAAGTATGGATTGAAGCAATACTTGTTGATAGATGAAATCGGTTCCATAGTTCAGGTGAGCGAACGGTAGCAAAAACTCCGACACAGTATGAACATAATGTGACGACGCCTGCCGACCCACCGATACCGCAAGCTTCGTCCTGCCCTTGGCGCTGAAGCTGCCCCAAACCATCACACACCCGCCTCCATTTTGCTGCCTCACCGTCGATCTCGGTGGTCGCCGAATATCCCGCCAGTAGTGCTGGAGGCCATCAGGCCGTCCAGATTAAACTTTTTCTCATCGGAAAAAATTATGTTGCCCCAATCAGCCTGCGGTGTGACCACCATGCACTTAGCCCATGCTAGACGGTGAGCCTTGTGCGCCGCTGTGAGTGGTAACGTGTTCTCCATTTTGGTGTAGATTAGCCAATCTACACCAGAAAGGAGGCGCCGAATTGTACGTGTAGAACAGTCGCACTTGCACTCGATCTTAAGCTGCGCCGCGAAGTAGTCACCGCTACCTGCTTTGCGTAGAAGGAGCCGCGCCAGTCGGGTCGAAACGGCAGGCTTCCGTCCTGGTTTGCGTCGGTCACGACGGCCTCCAGCCAAAGCGCGCACGACAGCGTCATGTGACCTCTTGACCTTCTTTGCAATGGCTCGGATGGACAGCCCTCCCTCACAAAGTCCACGAATGCGCCCTATCTCCTTGTCGCTCAGCCACGGTGGCATGCTCTGGCCAAAAGCCGAATGGTATGCCCAAGCGAACAGCCCCTGGGAGGCCCACGTAGTCCACCAAAGTCATGGTTGGACAGGAAGCTGAGTGCAGCATGTGTTTCGGTACAATCATTTCATAACACTTGTCTTGGTCTTAGTATACTATAAGTGGCCGGAAGTTTGGACCACTTGGCAAAATCGAATTATTGTATGTGAGCTACCCTACAAACTGCGAAATCCGAGTTGTTAGCACAAACCCCGTTCTAGTCTATCCATTAGAAACCTTATATCCCAAGCGCAGCCTCAAAACTTAAAAATTGAGTGCGCTACGACCAAAAGTGTGGGTGGCCGGATTAATTTGGCCAGGAGTGTATTGCAGAGTACAATTGCTGTGTTATTAGTATTAACTACGTCATTTTATTTTGTGTTCAAATACAGCGCGTGCCCCGATCAGTTCTTATGAAGGAACCGGCCAGCAACAAAACGCACAATACGTCGCGTGTATCGAACAAATTTAGCTCGTCCGACTGTAGCTTCTCAAAAAAAATGTTAACCCATGGCAATTTTGACACTCAATTTTATAGCTTCGGGCGCGTCAGCCTAAAAGGACATAATCAGTCAAACCTCGCTGAAGTTTCAATCAGCAACAGTAACAGTCGAGCATAGATGATGTGAACAAGCAACTGCTTATATTGGGGTAGAATTGGTTTTGTTTGATTCATTAGTCTAATTAAAAAAGCCCCATCATTTTTTAAATACAAACACATATAGCAATACATATTTATAAATCCACGTAAAAAAGCGATGCGGCTTAGTTTCGTAGCTTGATTCCAGAATTGCATCTTGCATATGTAGACTGGATCAAGCAGCAAGCCGCTACAGGGGCTTAAGCGTCGGCTACAACATCCCCAAAGGTTGCAAGTACGACAGAGCCTCCATTGAAAGGATACATGCGTTCTCCCAGCTCACACAGTCCGTGGACAACACCTTTCAACAGTAATTAATGCTTAGTGTACATGCGTAGCACGCTTCAAAAAGTATGTAAGGCGTACCGATGTAAGGCGTACCAATGGGACTTGAGGAGGGAGGCGGGGGGGGGGCTCCGGTTCGCGTGGAGCATTGCAACACGAAAGGAATCACCAAAGGTGACGCCTGCAACTCGCCACGCGTGATGGAGACTGCTGGAGAGTGGTGCCACAGAATAAATTCGTGTGCGCCATATCACATCCGTTAAAGTCCGGAATCGGGGTCTTCCGATCTCAAATTTCAAATCGGGCTTTCAGATTGAAGGCTAATCTTTGTAGCCGGTACACCTAGTTTCGACGCCTGGAAGGTGCAATATTTTAAATTAGCAGTTTATTTTAATTTTCCTCACATATGGGTACAGTGGGTTGCTAACAGCTAGTCGAGCTGAAAGCACAGCCGATAGAGGTGGAGCCTGAGAACAAAATGCCATGGACGCCTTGTTTGGACACAAACGTCATGGACGCCCTGTTAAGAGACAAACTTCTTGTACGGCGGGAGCTTAGACCCAGAACTATTCGACTATTTCCTAACATAGTTGAAAAAAAAAGGCCAGGCACAGACGCGGACCTACTATTGTAGGGTCAGCATTACAAAGTGGCGATGCCTACTCTTCACCCGGCCACGCTTGAAGCGCAGAGAAAAATGTTCGGCGAGCGCATAGCTAACATGGTGACCTACGGGGGCATGCCTACACGAGCGTTTACTGTATTTTGCAATGGTCTCATTGCTGAAATCGACATGTCACTTCGAGGCTGGTTGGTCAACAACCGTCCAAATGTATACAACGTCTTGAGACGGTTGACAAAACGATCCCTCCACCATCCACCACCTCAAACCCCTCAACCACCGGCCATTGTAAAGCCCCCTCCCCCCCCTTCGGGCGGCTTAGTGAAAATGTCAATAAGCCAATCAGTATAAGTTGCATAATTTGGCTGGAATCCAGTTCCGATTGGTTGGGGACGCCCACCTAATCCACATGTCGGAGTTGTTTCGAGGGCTCGCTAAATGTCCAGCTTACCAAAGAGATGCAAAGAGGAATTAATTCAGAACATTCCGATGACGGCCACTACCCAGTAGCCTTCCCGATTTGGTGAGTCGCGCAGACCCACCTCGGCTCGCACTTCCCATACCGAGGTATGGATCTCTCTACGTTCAGCAAACAGCGCTGCTGCCATCGAGACTACCCACGGCTGCACATTGCCAGCTAGGGCCAACACCGGACCGGAGCGATCTGACTCAACTCGTACTGACCGTCCAGTGGAAGCACCACCCTCCGTATCGACCCCAGCAGCAGTTCCAGTCCCGGCCAACACTAGCATGTCTGACACTGTTCTGGCTTCACTGGTGGCTCTGACGCAATCCACGCAGCAAATGGAGCGGCGACCCACCAGCTACTTCGAGAACAACGTGATCGGCTACAGGTACCCGCGGCACAACAAGACTTGGTGCAGCCTAACAGAAGGACAATGGTGATCGACACGACAGAGGTGTCGGCGGTCAGGGAGGGCATGCCCCCATCCAGCGGTCGTTTATTCACTTCAAAGTGACACTCGCCGCAGCAGCAAGAGCTCTAATCCTCGTGCACGACCGCAGTACCGCTCGGTTATCCGTAGTCGAAGCCGAAGTCTAACTAACTCACCGCAGCTCTGGCAACCGCAGCAGGAGTCGTGATATCCTGTCTGCAAAAAATCGTGAGCGACGTCTTGGTGCGGCGGAGCGCTCGACGAGAGGTCATTCTCCCCGCTACTCTCCCCGCGACGTGACGCAGGACCGTGGTTACTCGGATATCAACCGAACTCCTCACCCACACAACTACGATTCCTACCGCGACAGCCCACGAACACCGCGTGACCACAGGGACACCAGGTGCAGCCCTCGTGTTTTGATCCTTCCTGTACTGTAACGGGGTTACACGTAACCTGGCTACATTGGTGTGTGTCACACTAAGTGGTGTGACCACATGATAACAGAAAGGAGTTCTCCGTACTCGATAGATAACAAGAGTCAGTACGTGGCCTCAGAGCCATAAGTATGCATTTGATTAGGTATTAGTATGGTCGATAGTTAGGGTAGGACATTCGCACCAGGGCGGCCCTGTCGCCCTTAAGAAATACAATACATTCAGTTTGGAAAACACACAGTAGAGTTTATATACCTTTCTTAAGGTTCCTATAAGACTCTAGGAGCCGGGTACGGATTACCCTTGGCTCGCACCTGTTCTTGGTATAAGAACGAAGGTCGTGGACCTTAACGCTTCCTCTAAGTAAAGGGCTACACGGCAGCCCGCTGCATGTACAATCTCGTCCCGAAGGCGAGCACTGCACTACTCCGCGTGGTGTTTCACATTACCCCCATCTGCCGCCCGATGAGCGTCGACAAAGCAGACAACAACCGGATGACCATGACTTTCTACAGCAGACCATTTCAGACTTCGCGGCAGGTGCCTCTAGATTTCGTCCACCAGTGGCGGAACTTCGTGTCCACCAGCAGCGGAGCTCACATAGGACCACGTCCTGAAGGAAAGTACGTTTAATCTACTTTATCGTCGTTCTGGCGGATGTCGCTCTTGGTCCGAGTGTCGGACATTCAGCACCGTGAGACCATTCGAAACCGGTATCGCGTCACCAAGGTGACTGCGAAAATGATCTTCGCAGTGAATTTCGGCACGCGCCAGCTCGGCCATTTTTACCACCGTCCCGAGGCGGTCGTTCAATCACCCATGACCCAGCAACGTGGTCTTCGGCTGGCACCACTACATCCAGACCATCGGCGACTTACGTTCAGCTCTCTATTGCATTCAAGAGGCAGCGGTGGAATAGTAGTCAGGCTCAGGGGCAGATGTATTTCGATGCTTCCATTCTAATTCGCTGTCACGTCTATTGGACTGTGATCCAGGTATTCTCGTCTACGCAACGATCACCCTGTACGCACAGGTGTTTACTGATCTCTTTCAGTCAATCCGTCAAGAAGTCCCAGCATCAGATTTGACTCGCCAAGCCCAAGCTACCATGACCAGAGGATCAGCAGCGTACGACTGATTGGTCCGCAACGTCATCGACGACAGAATGATCAACACTTGGGCCCGCAACCAAAACGCTGGGTACGGCAGTAATGCGAAACACATGGTGCGTCACCCCAAGAAAAAGGCCCGATCACGCCCACCACAGGAGCGACCCAGCCAGTCCTCAAAGCCTTCGGAGGTCAAAGCAGCAGTGCCCAAGTGAAACGGCACTCAGTTCTGCCTTCGGCTCCAGAGTCTCAAGAATTGCGACTTTCCAGACTGCAAGCACGTGCACGAAGTCGTCGAACTGCCATCCGAAGTCTTCGCGCAAGTGACCAACAAAATCGGCGATCATAAGGCCGGTCATCCAAACCTGTCCAACAGACGCAATGGAGGCGGAGAGCAATGCTCGAGACTAAGCTCTGCATATTTTCAATCAACTTTGCTTGCTCATACGCCTCGGTCATTTTTATTATCTAATCAGCCTGTGCTGATTGTGCCAGATGCACAAATTAGTTCTACCGTCTCCACCCGTGATACCATGCCACTAGTAGAGGTTGCAGAGACACCTGCAGTGCGTATTATGATGGCATTTGATGGTGGAACACGAGCCGACAAACAACAAAGCGCCCACGCTTGTTGCGCGTGGATTACTTCAAGCGCATAACTGTGGTGGAGGCCTGTACCGTCTACCCCTTTCTCGGCACAAACAACGAAATGGAGTCACTAGGCCTTCTAACCGGCCTTCAGTGGCAACGACGGTACCATCGGAACTCTCCGATCGTCATCATTGGAGACTCTAAGATCATTGTATCATGGCACAATCAGTTTACAGTGTGAAAGCACACAATCTGAAGCATACACTTCGCGGCATACGCGAATTGTTGGTCCAGTTTCGACACGTGACGCTCCAGGTCGAATCACGCGCGTATAACTTGGTAGTTGATGGTATATGTAATTGGATCATGGACGAGAACGATATGACGTATCCTTCAGCGCTACGGTCTGCCGACTACACGACGTGGCCTCTCACAACGGACATATCCATAGACCCCCCTTCAAAAAGGGTGTCAAGTGTTACCTCGGCAATCCCAAAACGATTGCGACATAGCCCAGTGGTGCAGACGATGGCGCCTTGTGATGGCGAACTTCTCGATAGTATCCCACTTGGTTGAACGCCGCTACCTCGGACTCGGGCCAAGTGTAATCTCACCATTCGACCACAGCCCTGCCTTGTTGTCAATTACGACAGATGCGCGGAGCATCCCTTCCTCATTCGAGACTTCACTGGTCAGAGCTCGTACCGTCGACGGGATACCTCGGTGTGTACCACTGGGGATATTTCGCCGTTTTCCAGTACTAGTAAAACAACACCGCATATCATTTCTCGTGAATCGTATATATCTGAAACCTGCCACAGTGCGGTTGACCATTCCCGAAACCGACGTCCGGATTTTGACGGCCTTCATACGGATACCCCACGTGGGAATTGAAGGAGTCCTCCACATATTCCGAGGGCAGACCTCACATGACCAGCGTCCAAACAAGGCTCTACGGTCTATCCTGTACACACAGCAATTGGCAGATTATCCTCACCTCCAATTACCTTGCAGTATTCCCGAGCACGGGGTATCACCGCACTGGAGCAGCCCTACAGCTCGGGCTGGTGTTAGGCCTGCACCACCAAACTACCCCAGCTCGGAAAAAGGAGCGGCAGTCGTCACACATCGACTCGTTATTGAATACTACCCCGGCAGGTGTATTCTCGCTGATATCTCGGTGTTTTCGGAGGGGCCATTGTTTCATTCAAGTGCCTTTGCATTGGTCTCCAAGAAGGACATTTGTCTGTGTAAGGGTCGGTTCCAGAAGGGCACTCAACCAATGATGCAACAGACACCGATTGGACACCGGACGCTCGGTAGAATCCATACTCCAGTATTGCCCATCGCATTCTGGGGTTGAATCGACAGTATCCCAATCACATCATTTATGCGCTCGGGGTTGACATTGCAGAAGCATTTCTACATGTCCCTGTACAAGCTCGACACGCTTCAGCATTCGGGGGCCAATTACCTCGATCACACACTGGGATTGTGTCAGGAACTGCCATGTTCGGTTGGGCAGCTTCTCCCGGATACTTCGCTATGTTCGGAAACGAGATTCGACATTACCAGTCATCAGACTCGCCATACGTGCTGGGTCTACCAGAACCTTTTTGAATATTCCAATGGGTTGATGGCTTCGTTGTGGTCGAAGTCGACATTGGAGACAGGCTCCTACGTGCTAAGCGGGGACTTCGCGATGCTGTCAAAAAGAGTGTTTGGGTCAGACGGCTGGCACGAAGGAAGTTAACAACTTGGTCTCGCCAGATCCACGCAGTTGGGATCGACTGGAACGTGACCAAATTATCAGTCTTTATTACACAGAGGAAGATTGACAAAATCAAGCAGACCGTGACGGAGATGCTGAGTATGCCGTTCGTGACAAAAACGAAGCGGAAAAGCCTGGTTGGGGTGCTACGACATGTGATGACATTCATACCAATAGCCAAGCAATTCATGCAGCGCCTGATAAGGATAGACTTTTTTTCTGGGGTCGTATGTTGGTTTGGTCTGGAATTAGGCCAGCAGTCGATTACGATAAACTTTTGGTCAGGGTTATTGCATTGGGCTGTACATCGGTGTGAAACATACACTCGACGTTCAAGTGACTGTCGTACGATTCTCGATGGTTCTGCTATTTATTCTTGGGCCGAGTACAATCTCAACATCGTCCTATCGTTCTTACCCTGCTCTAAAATAGCAGCAGCAGCAGTAAGTTGTCTAGGCTTAAGGGGCTCAGAATCTTTTTTGGCGTCTTGGACCATCGCCCAGCATCCTCAAACACCAGCAATCTACGTTGGCAGCCCGATGACGCGTCAAGCTGCTGGTCGCTCGCCTAACAACTCGACACACGGCTTCATCAGCTGCTGGAAGCTCATCGAAGGCTCGTGGGCGACCGGGTGCTACGTGCCGTTACTATAATGGCTTCAAGTACACAAGAGGTTATGAATCCAAAGTGAAGATCACGTTTCGGTGCAGCGTATATCGACGGACAACCAAGTGCAAGGCTCTACTGGAGGTGTATGCTGCGGGAGGTGTTGCCCAAGTCAACGAGTATACATGCGTTCCTGCTCTTACCGAGGAGACGAATACTCTCGACGTGACCTCCCAGATGAAGCAAATGGTTGACACACTGTGTATCATGGACCTAGCGAAGACCGTCGGGAACGTTTGGAATGCTGTGAGCTCTACTACCCTGCTGATGGTGTTATCAGGAAAGGCTTGGCTGAAGACCAAGTATCTAGCCGAATCCATCGCATTCGTAGGAAGCACTACGGATCGCACCTGCTCGGCATGATAGAGGTCCCCCTGTCAATGGTAGAAGGAAAGCTGTTGAGCTTTTTCCAGTTCCACGTCAGTCGCCCTAACGATGAATCTACTGGCAAGCCTCACAGAATTATCGGATGGGCCCACCCTGAGCTGCGGCAACTTTTGGTGTACCACAACGTTACCATTTTCATTGATGGCACGTTTCGCATTGTGCCCAAAGGTTTTAAGCAGTGCGTCATCGTAATGGTAAATGACAGGGCAAGTGAACTCAATGTTCCTGTTTGCTTTGTGCTGTGCACTGGAAAATCGTTGGACATTTACTTCGACATTCTAGAGCTCAGTTTTCGAGACACTTCTGGAAAAACTCGCGCCAAGTGAAATCGTGTGTGACTTCGAACAATCATTGCTTCAAGCAACTCAGAAACAGCGAGAACGCTGTGATAATTGGGTGCTTATTTCATTGGAAACAAGCCATCAGACGTCGGATGAAAACTGTCCACCACATTCCAGATGAGGAGCTCGCCGTCGCTATGTCCAGAGGAGTATTGGATATGTTGACGATCGTCGAGCCTGACCTCGTGCCGGGAAAGGGTATCAAATGGGTGAAACGTGAAATACGTAAACGCTGTGCTGCTGAAGGCATTGCGTACTCTTACCTGAAAAGGCGCGATTTTTGGGGGTATCTTCGTGCAACTTGGCTGAACCTGTACAGTATTGATGAATGGAACGTGCATGGAATGCAACATGATCTTATCGCGAGAACAACCAACCCGCTGGAGCGTTTTCACCGCGAAACTTAACAACGCGTTCAAGTCGCACCCCAGCATCGTCACATGTGTCTCCACCATCCGTAAAATATCTCAGAACTACGTTGACAAGCTCGCTAATGTGGCACTAGGCCGCAGCAAACCTGGTACAAAGAAGAATGCGAAAACGCCAAGAGTTAAAAAGAAAGCGAAGAAGGGCAAGCAACAATGCGTTCAAAACGCAAATGAGTTCACCCTCCCAGTAGCGGTAGATCTGCAGAACGTTGAAGCGCTTTCCGACTGTGATAGTGAGGACGAAACACCATTTTTTGAGGAGTTGGAAAGCGATATCCAACAGTAGTGACAGTGACGGCCGAGAACCCGAGGAAGATGACTTTATGCCGGACTTTTCGTTCGACTTCGGCGATGAAGAAGAAAGCGGTAGCGGTGGCCAAGTTCTACCCAGCAACAGGGATGGCCAAGAGCAGACAGCAGTAGTATAGATATAGATTAGAGAGTTGCGTGTTCTTTACATTCAAGACTGCACTTTTGGTATGGTCTGTTGTTTTGGTCAGCAAAAACACCATACCTAAATTCCTGACCAAACCAACAGAAAAAATCTACGCTGATAAGCACTCAGCACGCTGGGAAGAGGTCCGGATCGGCACTCCGATCAACAACAACGTTCGAGGTGACTTCGAGTGGTGGAGAAGCCTAATCTTCGAGAATGAGTTTGAAGGAATTCCAATGACGATGTTCGGTGCTACTCCTCCGGAATCAAACGGTTGGATAATCATGCGAGACGCGACAGGTATCGCCGTCCATGGTCTCACGCCCTGACAAACCTTTCGAGCCACAAGGCTGCAGACAACCGACGAGACAGCTCTATTTCATACTTTACTCCAGGTGGGTTCCATGCAACCCTGATTGGCGGCAAACACTAGAAGACTGGGGTGGGAACAATCATGGAATCGTGAAGGACCTCACCTTGCCAGACGAGGAAGTGCACTTCGATTCATTCAGAGCAATACGTAACTGAACGAAGTACAGGAAA
>JAPDHH010000019.1:0-33748 GCA_032158285.1 Phytophthora sansomeana | reverse complement strand
CATTGTACTTCGTTCAGTTACGTATTGCTGACCACCTGTTCAGCTGCCTGGAAAACATCCTGCAAAATAAAATGGTAACACCACGCAAAACTACGAGTTGCTAGCTTGCATCATACAGCCTAAATCATGCGTCCGAAATAATGAGATCACGGCGCCTACAGTCAGGTAAGCCAGTCAATTCGGTCAGCCAGCCAGCTAGACAACGCAACCGATTGCCATGCAGATAAACAGAAAACAGCGAATGTTTCGAGTGCTGTTTTGGCGGGACGATAACCCACCCACCACTCTTCATGCCTCGCCATCAATACTTGGTATCAAAGCGCGCTGTTGTGGTCGCTTCTGGCGGCTAGCAAGACTGATGGAGGCTCGGTGGGGAACAGCAGTGGCGCCGTATGCCTCGATACGTTCTGCAGGGATTGTGGGAAGCCTAGCAAGGCCGCCAAACGTAGGCTTCGTGGAAGTGACAAAAGGTGCACCACGCCACGAAACATCCTCTTGAAGCTCAGCTAGCAACAGAGAGATGGCTGCACAGATGGCTTGAGCGTGGCGGGCTGATCTGCCCAAACGGCGTTTGCTGTGGGCGGTTGCTGTGGGCGGCACGCGCAAGCGGTACAGTAAGTGTGCGTAAGATGCGAGTTGCGTTATATTAGGCGCAAGGCATAAGGAAGGCGTGCGCCGCCGGGGAATCGAACCCCGACCTCGTCCGTGGGAGGGACGAATCCTAACCATTAGACCAACGGCGCGCCAGAACAAAGCCATGTTACGCAAAAACAAACCGCATAGAACCACAACCCTAATCAATTTCGAAAAACACACAGCGCACGCACGGTGCAGCGAAACCACATCATCGCACGTCCGCCCTCGTCCCACGCTGTCCCTGCACGTCGCCAGCACCCACACTGTGGTGAAATCCCGAAATTGCAAGAACGTGTACACGTGGCTTTTGTACGCGTCCACCCAGGAACCGTCAGTGTGCCAGTACGGCGCTCGGGTCGATGACGGATGATCACATGTGGACAGGCGTACTCAAGCGGCGAAAGGGCAGTGCGCAGGAGTGAAAATGGCGGCAAAGAGAGGCAAAAGTTGCGCCGTCGGGGAATCGAACCCCGACCTCATCCTTGGAAGGGATGAATCCTAACCATTAGACCAACGGTGCACAGCTTACTCAACAAAGCACACAAACATCACACACCACACACGCAACAATCAACAATCAACCCGCAGCAACAGCAACAGCAACAGCAACCAAAAATGACACACACGTACCAAAATGATGCATCACAAACACCATGCACACAGTGCAAAGACGACTGCATCACGACGCCCTAACCCCATGATCAAACTACTACCTACACGGTACGACTGTAGCTGGATGGGCACATACCGAGGTGAAGTGGGGAGAGGGGGCGTCACAAACAGAGACGCCGCCGGACCACCTGTTCAGCTGCCTGGAAAACATCCTGCAAAATAAAATGGTAACACCACGCAAAACTACGAGTTGCTAGCTTGCATCACACAGCCTAAATCATACCAGATACGAAATAATGAGATCACGGCGCCTACAGTCAAGTAAGCCAGTCAGTCAGTCAGCCAGCCAGCTAGACAACGCAACCGACCGTGCAGATAAACAGAAAACAGCGAATGTTTCGAGTGCTGTTTTGGCGGGACGATAACCCACCCACCACTCTTCATGCCTCGCCATCAATACTTGGTATCAAAGCGCGCTGTTGTGGTCGCTTCTGGCGGCTAGCAAGACTGATGGAGGCTCGGTGGGGAACAGCAGTGGCGCCGTATGCCTCGATACGTTCTGCAGGGATTGTGGGAAGCCTAGCAAGGCCGCCAAACGTAGGCTTCGTGGAAGTGACAAAAGGTGCACCACGCCACGAAACATCCTCTTGAAGCTCAGCTAGCAACAGAGAGATGGCTGCACAGATGGCTTGAGCGTGGCGGGCTGATCTGCCCAAACGGCGTTTGCTGTGGGCGGTTGCTGTGGGCGGCACGCGCAAGCGGTACAGTAAGTGTGCGTAAGATGCGAGTTGCGTTATATTAGGCGCAAGGCATAAGGAAGGCGTGCGCCGCCGGGGAATCGAACCCCGACCTCGTCCGTGGGAGGGACGAATCCTAACCATTAGACCAACGGCGCGCCAGAACAAAGCCATGTTACGCAAAAACAAACCGCATAGAACCACAACCCTAATCAATTTCGAAAAACACACAGCGCACGCACGGTGCAGCGAAACCACATCATCGCACGTCCGCCCTCGTCCCACGCTGTCCCTGCACGTCGCCAGCACCCACACTGTGGTGAAATCCCGAAATTGCAAGAACGTGTACACGTGGCTTTTGTACGCGTCCACCCAGGAACCGTCAGTGTGCCAGTACGGCGCTCGGGTCGATGACGGATGATCACATGTGGACAGGCGTACTCAAGCGGCGAAAGGGCAGTGCGCAGGAGTGAAAATGGCGGCAAAGAGAGGCAAAAGTTGCGCCGTCGGGGAATCGAACCCCGACCTCATCCTTGGAAGGGATGAATCCTAACCATTAGACCAACGGTGCACAGCTTACTCAACAAAGCACACAAACATCACACACCACACACGCAACAATCAACAATCAACCCGCAGCAACAGCAACAGCAACAGCAACCAAAAATGACACACACGTACCAAAATGATGCATCACAAACACCATGCACACAGTGCAAAGACGACTGCATCACGACGCCCTAACCCCATGATCAAACTACTACCTACACGGTACGACTGTAGCTGGATGGGCACATACCGAGGTGAAGTGGGGAGAGGGGGCGTCACAAACAGAGACGCCGCCGGACCACCTGTTCAGCTGCCTGGAAAACATCCTGCAAAATAAAATGGTAACACCACGCAAAACTACGAGTTGCTAGCTTGCATCACACAGCCTAAATCATACCAGATACGAAATAATGAGATCACGGCGCCTACAGTCAAGTAAGCCAGTCAGTCAGTCAGCCAGCCAGCTAGACAACGCAACCGACCGTGCAGATAAACAGAAAACAGCGAATGTTTCGAGTGCTGTTTTGGCGGGACGATAACCCACCCACCACTCTTCATGCCTCGCCATCAATACTTGGTATCAAAGCGCGCTGTTGTGGTCGCTTCTGGCGGCTAGCAAGACTGATGGAGGCTCGGTGGGGAACAGCAGTGGCGCCGTATGCCTCGATACGTTCTGCAGGGATTGTGGGAAGCCTAGCAAGGCCGCCAAACGTAGGCTTCGTGGAAGTGACAAAAGGTGCACCACGCCACGAAACATCCTCTTGAAGCTCAGCTAGCAACAGAGAGATGGCTGCACAGATGGCTTGAGCGTGGCGGGCTGATCTGCCCAAACGGCGTTTGCTGTGGGCGGTTGCTGTGGGCGGCACGCGCAAGCGGTACAGTAAGTGTGCGTAAGATGCGAGTTGCGTTATATTAGGCGCAAGGCATAAGGAAGGCGTGCGCCGCCGGGGAATCGAACCCCGACCTCGTCCGTGGGAGGGACGAATCCTAACCATTAGACCAACGGCGCGCCAGAACAAAGCCATGTTACGCAAAAACAAACCGCATAGAACCACAACCCTAATCAATTTCGAAAACACACACAGCGCACGCACGGTGCAGCGAAACCACATCATCGCACGTCCGCCCTCGTCCCACGCTGTCCCTGCACGTCGCCAGCACCCACACTTTGGCGCTGAGGAATAGTGCGCTAAGAGAGCAGAATGCCCGAATGGCAATCGAAAAGCAAGCGTAATGGTTGCTAAACCACAAATTAAGGCTGTTGTTAGGTTCATTCGATGGCGCTTCATTGCGTTTTTGTTGATTACTTGCATCTATCGCTTTCACAGACAGGCATCGCACCTTTTCTTGATAAAACGTACAACAGCCCAACGAAAGTGATGGCCATGTTATAACCAACATGTTGGAGGATACAGGATTAAGCTCATGGCGACGTTGTATATTTCTGCATGTTCGGAGTACACTGGGAATGGCACGTCGCGTTTTACAGAAAAGATACTCGTACTTATACGAGAGCATACAAATTATAAGTGAAGCCCGGCTTTAACATGCTGTATCCTACAACATGAATGGATTTTCTTTTAGGTGCGAAAATGGATTTGATTTTTGGTGGGTTAAATGTGGCGAGGCGGCTCAGAATTCGCGGATGAACCTTGAACTCCGATCGCACAGTTCAGACTTGGACCTTCAGAGTCTCAGCTAATTCAAGCTGAGACCTTCTTGTTCAGATCTTGGGCTGAGCGACGCGTGTGCAACCCCACTTGCAATCCCTTGGGGGTTCTTCCTAGGGCTCCGCTTTGGGCCCAGACGTGTGTCAATCTTGGCAACTTTTCTCCACTCCAGCTGTCTCCAAATGTCTCCAGACGAAACTTGTTCTCCGCTTGACAGGTCTCGCCTCGCACGTGTCCTCAGAATCCGAATGCCCCGGGGTTTCTTGAATGGAGACACGTCACCACACACACTTGTCCTCTTCCTCTTCGACGACCTTGGACTAAGGCCGTACAGCTTCCACGTTCCTTCTTCCAACTCCAGCTGAGAGTCGGCTTGCGGTCTTATTATTTATCTGAGCCTAGACCAGGCTCGGAACAGCTTCTCCTTTCTTCTCTCGGGCAAAGCGACGACTCGGCTGAAGTTATTCGGCTTGGGATAAGCCTGTCCTGAATCCAAAGTACCTCAAAACTTTGGGACTTCCGCGCACCACGCCTCAAATATCAGGCGAACTGTACTTGTAGTCAATACACACACTAAGGCTACCAAATGTCCTCAGAATACACACAGACCACCCTAACTTCCTCAGAATATGAAACATACGCCAGGTAAGCTAACGCACGGGTATATGAAATAATCAAGACAACCCCGCCACCCGGGTTAAGCTGCCTGTACTAAATGAGGGCTGAATTTATTCGGATATCCTCCTCGACACCCTTTGACACAAGTAAAACACAACCGCTTGCGTCCTTCGGGGCACTTTGAACTCTGATTGATAAAACAAACACATGCAAGGCAATGACCTACCAAGTGGAGGCACAACCTCCTTATGGCTACACCTACAAGAGCTGAAACGACCGATCCTGTGGGTTGTGGCTACACCGCTTCGATGATAAAAGCTGAGAACCTGATTGGCTGAAAGTCCGGAACGTATTCACCGCTCGCCAAGTTTTAACAAGCTCAGCCGCTGATTGGTCAGGTCTTGGGTTCACTTGTTTATTCCACCCGTGATTACTCTGATGATACCATTTTTAGCGGCCCTTGAGCAGCGACCCTCCACGTGGAACCACCGCGACTCTTCACCATCTCAAAAGATATCATCTGCAACTTAGACTCTGAGACTCCAAACTTCAGAGGTCTCAGCCTGACATTCTCACGGCTCACGATAAGCTCAGCTCCGCATTCATACTCCAAGGCTGAAATCCGTACGGCCTTCGCTGAGCCTTGTGAGACTTCAGATCAGCTTAGTTCGGCTCAGCAAGTTTCTGCTGAGACCAGTAGCCTCAGCTTTTCACTCAGCACTCTCAGCTGAAATCACCCTCAGCTGAGACTCCACATCTGAGACCACCCCTTCTCAGCTTTCAACCCAGCTGTTCTTATCCAGAAACTGGTCAGCGCTTGAAGTTCAGCTGAAGTCCACTAATTCCAACCAATCATCTGGGACGAGAGTCAATCTCAGTCAGCCAGATGACGGGTTCGCCAGAAAATCTGAGCGGACACCGTCACATAAAGCTGCGGAGGCGTCTGGGATCGATCATCGTGGAAAGTTTGGAGGAGCTGAGATCTTCAAAAGGCAAAAGCTGTGAGAGACTTCATGGTGCCGTACCCGTGGCGCCCTCCTATAAAGCTTCTGGAAGCCGGTGCAAACCTGTTTGAAAGCTTCTTAATCTCGACGCGAAAGAAGACGGAGGAAAACTGGAAAATCGGTTTATAGCTCGATGTGATCAAGTCTCTTTCATCTTTTTCGTTTGTGCGATGTGAAGATGTCTGACGAATATCAAGACGAGCTGAAGAAGTTCTTCAAAGGTCTGGAGCGTACCGACGTCCGCCGTCAGTTAGAGGATCGTGAATCTCTGGTAAAAGGGAATACAAAGGTTCGGTTTTCATTTTTCCACGCGCTTTGCAAGAAAATGCGTGGACAGACCAAGAAGAATTTCATCTTCGCTCATACTATTTTAGTAATATCGTGCAACCTAATGTGTCGTGCCAGCAACTCTATATTAATACGATACGAACATCTTGAGTGGGATGAAGACGTTCTGGCGATTTGGTTCGGCCACATGAAAAATGACGAAGAAGGCGACAGACAGCGTGATCCTAGGCATGTGTTTGCCAACCCCTTGGATCCAGATATCTGTCTTATTTATCTCTTGCTATTCACTTTGCCGCGTTTGGTTTCAATACCACTTCTCTTCTGTTCCCGGGCCACAATTAGTACGACCGCTACAGCAAAATTTTACTGAGCCTGATGGATATCGATCCTGTGTCGCTCGAGCTTGAAATAGAAGGCCGGGTAGCTGCTGATTATGGCTCACATTCTACTTGTAAGGGCTCATCTATGCATTTTTCTGGATGTTGCACTGGTGGCCCATCGTCTGTTTTGGTTTGCTTACGAGCAGGTTGGAGTCAACCAGGGGTACAAGAAACTTACGTTCGTTATGAAGCGGCAGGTGACCGCGTTGTCGGGCGATTTGTTGCTGGTCTACCGCATGAGACGCCCAATTTGGCTATACTTCCTGCACTTTTCGAAGAGCTTGATGATGATGTGAGGCGCGGGGTTAGTTTGCGTTTTTCGGATGCACCCGGTCGACTAAAAAAATATGCACGTTTCACTTGGCCTCTCTCGGGTATCACTATCACTACGACTAAGAGAAACTCCGAACAATGGGCATGAGTTGTTCACTACCTCACTATTTCTAGATCCGAATTTATTGCAACAATTACAGCTAAAAGGTATTTATCGCCGAGGACGTGGGGGAGATATTATCTAGGTAAGTGGTGCTCCACCTCGCCTCGGAGTAATTGCCAAATCGATTAGATACGGTGGATAAAATTATGGGCCTGATCAACGATAAAATTTGTGTTATTGAGAGTAAGGTCGGCGGATTAGCCTCCGAAATTGCAACTGAAGTTTCCAGCGGGCTGAGAACCGGAGAAAATACCAACGTGCGCGTATCCGAAGATGTGCTCAGTGCATGCGTACAGGAAAGTGTTGCGTCTGTACTAGAGCGGTTGGTTTTTCACAAATAATCAGATACCTCCGCGACAACCCGCTTCTAATCTCCCAAAGATTTAAAAAAATGAAGTATATGATGCCGCTAGTGGTGGTTTGGCTCGTCAAGCAGCAACTGGCCGTCATTTCGGCGTGTTGCGCAGATCGACTTGCCCAGTACTAAAGAAAGTAAGCGATTATCTGATTTTCGGTACCTCCTGCTAAAACTCGAGAGGATTGCTAAGGAGAACGGTAACTACAGAAGGAACCCTTCATTGGGGCAGGTGCGACAAATGCTGCGCACTGCTACGGAATTTCCCCCTATTCACGAACGAACTGCCCACAATTATACGCGCCGAAAAGAGCAACTGCAATGGTCGACAGTTGTGAATATTCTTCGGAAGCATGACAGATCACAGAGAGGGTAAATGCTTCGTAGCGCATAATAGATTTATTTGTTTATCTACTGCAATCTTTTCGGTGTGTTATGCTCAATTAAAACCACAAAGTACGTGTGTGAGCAAAATTGAAAGTGACCAGGTTTAATGTTGTCCAATATTTTCAGCTTAACTTGCTCTTTAACATAAATTTGGCTTGAAAATAGGCTCCGAGTATTCGAAAACGTCGGACCGCGGTCCAACAGCCGTCCGACTACGCAGTGGTCCACATTAACAACCGCCTCACAAATTCCATAAAATCACTGTTATAGTTCGGTTGATCGTGAGTGTCTGTTACAACAAATATCCCCCTGTTCTTTGAAGCAAATTTTAGAAAACTGGCTGAAGAGCTTTCTCAGCCCAAACCAAGGCTTGATTTTATCCTATGAAATAGGATAAAACGGGGAAATATATGTTATTAGTGACACTTTTGAACTTGCCAGGTCGTCTCCATGGACGATGGAGGACACTCAACCCGGATCACAACTAATACGTAAAGAATGGATATCCTCTTCAAACGGACTTAGAACTAATGGGAAAAAAATAGGTTGACGTACTGAGGATCCAACTTTTTGATTGTTTCTTTTATCTAATCAGCCGGCTCACTGGGGTTAACAGAAGGTGATAGTGATCGGAAGAGGTGGCGTGTCAGTGTAGATATCGTAAGTGCAGTCTGCAAGGCCACAATCTGTGATGCACGCTTTAGTTCCTGTGGCACGGACCGATCCGGGTTCACAGGGCATTGGCAAGTAAGTATTTGTTGGTTTTGAGTTGACAAGAGCTGTATGTAGCTCGTATAGAGACGATAGCAATCTAGGTAACTAGCCAGGCCGATCAACCGCGCAGGGCCCAAGTTACATTACAACAATGAAGTCCATGTGATGTTATGCTTCGGCAAAGTGCAGCGCAACGTTACTGGCCCGCCGACCCTGACGATGCAAAAATATGCCATGCAAGTGAATTTCCCAAAAATAAAGAGCAACGGCAGTCTCGTGAAGAAGTAAGTCCCGTGTTCCGCGACGGTGGCAGGGAGAAGTTGCTCGAGTGGCTGTTGGAGTACTTACGATTGAAGATCAGCGCGATTGTCCAGGCTATATGGTGGTAATCTGTTGATGTTCTACGAAGGCCGTTACTGAAGAGAAGTTGTCAGGCAGCAACGTTGCTCTTCTCGCCTCCCGTCGATTAACTGCAGTTCCTTTCCCTCTTTGAACTCGAGCTCGATGTTCTCTACGAACCCTTTTCTGATACTAGGCGGGTGCTGCAGATATTCCTGAGGTGTGGTTCAACCATGAAGACCCCCATCCATTGGTGAAATAATATTTCATGTAGGGGTTGTCACAGTTGGAAGGTATGAAGGTTTGATACGCCAATCAAATCAAATCTTCAGTTTTCAGCTGTGAGTGTGCAAGAACCAATCAAAGCAAAACCTTCGCCTCGTAGCGTTCACCAATCCAGTAAACCTTGACTTCTTGCTGAAACCTTCCGAGGTTTTCAAGTAGATTTGAGTTGATAAGGCCGGGGCAGGTAGGTTTGACCTGATTGGCTACCTTCAACGGTGAAGAACACTAACATATTATATTAGTGATGCTGTTAGTGCAGTTTTACACGCAGGATCCGAAAGGGGACAGATTCCAGCTTGAGCAGGGTCTCTAATGACTGGTTATAGGCTTGTGAGGTTCAATTATCACGGATAAAGATGTACCGTAACATCCTCCCTGCATCTTGTAATAATACACAAGATGCAGGGAGGATGTTGCGGTACATAATAATGGGGATAACGTGAATTACAGCGATATGGATGTCGACACTGGAGGCGGCAATGAAGTTTCATGTGAATCCGATGTGGACAATGACGGTGAAGTGAACGATACGATGGATAGTGGATGTGGGCTCTGAAGAAGACGAAGAAGAAACTATAAAACAGTTTGGACGCCGAATTTTGAAAGAGACATATGGATATAACATCTTGGTGTCATCTCTTTCTGCTCTAAACGGCTGTATGTGCAGAGAGGCCCTGGATGGTATTCGACAAGTATGTCGTTTTGGATTTCATACATATTTATACATTATTATTGGAGCCGGTCGAACATAACTGAGTTCTACAGTTCGCCAATCATTTCACAGGTGGCCACTCAGTCCTGAGTTTCATACGACTGGAAACCAGCATCTTGCGGACGATTTTAGTTTTGCCGCTGAGCGAAGGGAGTCCTTGCTGGGTACGCATGATCATCTGAAAAAATGGTCAAAGTTACAACTCGTAATGAAAACAACGATTCCTTTTCAGGTGCTGGAAACTGGTTCTTTAGTTTGGATGGAGAACCAGAACAATATGCTACGAAAAACATTGAAAAGTATGGGATCACCGAAGTTGGTGCTGGGACCCGAATGACTCATTTTTTGTGGAAACTTGGTCAAAAAAATCCTGTTGATGAAAGAGACCCTCGCCTGGTCTGTGTTATAGCAAATCTACCTGACGATGCAATTACAGACGTTATTAATATTGCTGGAGAAGCTACCGTGGAAGATGTTTGAATGGAGGAAACTACAGAGAGTGATGCTGCGACGAAAGGTGTTATGTCGGGAGGAGTGGATTCAGGTGATCACGAAGATGATCAGTACTTATTTCTGCAAGCACAACTAAAGGGGTTTTGGGAACAAGGTCTCCTGGTGATTCGTCAGGCGAGTCAATCCCGCATTGAAGAAGATAGTTGCCGCAGATCCAAAAAAGCTGGATTTCAACGAAATTTTCAAAGAGGTCGGCGTTTCGTTTAACAAGAACCGGAAGCAAGCATCGCTGGCTCGAGGCTACAAAAAAACTAAAAGCATCGGCTAAGACAATTGTGAAGCAGTTTCACATGCGTTGGCAACCGAAGCAGTGAGTTGCGCTTAAAAGCTTTCCTGGTGGTGGAGAGCAGGACCCTCACTTTGATTTTCCTAAATTTGAGATCGCGACGGTACGCAAGAAGTATCCGCATACGATACAAGCTGGCCTGATTGTTGGGCTTACGGAGAATACGAAGCTAATCGTATATCGCGGTTGTTTCTCGGAAGCTGATCCTGTGAAGCGAATGGAGATTGTATTCGGCCCTGGTGATTGTATTATTTTTCGCGGAGATCGCGTGCATTGTGGAGCAGCATTTGACCAATTGAACTATCGGGTGCGCTGTACGCTGCCGGATAAAGGGGTCAAATGGTTGCATGACTCTACAGAGCTTTCGAGTGCGCCAACTTTCAAATGTGACTATTGTCCATTTCTAGCGCCAACCCGATTGAAGCTGCGCAATCACCGTCGGATATGCTTGGACAATCCACGTCACCGTGAGATCACCGATCGAGAGAGATATCGAAATGATCAAGGAAGAATGTGTACGGAATGCAACATATTCTTTCCGAGGAAGAACAGCTTCTACCAACTCAGACGACGTCGTCATGCAGGAGCTACAAGTTAGCTAAGCACTAAATTGATGCATTTCTATAATTAATATAATTTGATTGTTCCTTCAATCATAGCTCGCACTAAACAAACTGCTCGTAAATCGACTGGAGGTAAAGTCCCGCGAGTTCAATTAGCAATGAAAGCACTACGCAACTCTTTGCCATTTACAGGTGGGGTGAAGAAGCCACACCGCTATCGCCCCGGGACTGTTGCGTTGCGTCAAATCCGTAAAAAAATTAAAAGTTAACTGATATGCTGATAGGAGAGCTAAACTTTGCTCGTCTTGTTCGTGAGGAAGCACAAGACTTCAAAACGGACCTGCGATTTCAAGCCAATGCATTGTTGGCGTTGCAAGAAGCGACAAAGGCTCTAATCGTTGAGTTGTTTGAGAACGCTAATTTGTGCGCTATACATGCTAACCGCGTCACTTTTGTACCCAAAGATATACAACTGGGGAAACGCATGATCAAAAACTGGGAAAACATTCTTTCCTAAGACAAATAAAAAAGAAATCAGACGAGTCTTGTTTTTTTCTAACATGAGCTGAAAGTAGCTAGCAACGATAGCACTAATTTCTAGTGTGACACCAGTAATATTAATCAACTCCAAAGCGCCGTGCTCGCGCTGAATTTGATCTAGGGTTATCGCACATAATTAACTCGTACTTCCATTCGAGTCAGTTTGAGAGAGGATCGCTGTTTCATGCTAACATATTCCCATCAGTCAGGTTTGGTTCTTGTGTTCACAACTCCTGTTGGGATAACATCGTGGACTGTTGCTGCTATAAGTGCACCCCCCCTCCTCACAGCGGAGGACAGCAAACAGTGTCCCAATGTGACCACTGGATAGTATGCTTTGGAGCCAAACCCCACTACACATAAGCCCCGATCGTGCTCCCCTGAAATGTAAATATCATTCAGAGCTGTCTTAACGCCTCCTCTTGGGTAGGTAAATCGCTGAGTCGACGAGAGACGGACCTTGTACAAAAAGATTAAATCTAGCTGGTCGGACCACGTATAACATTGTTGACTCATTTCTACTGCCTCCCGCGAACGTTCACCATTACCTTGTCGGTCAGGATAAGTGTTAAAGTCTCCAACAACGCAAATGACAGCGTAATTCGCACACCCTAGCGCTACTTGGTTCTGGATCCACCCCCATTCAGAAATCGTAACTTCTCCATGCCGCTCTGGTGTGTGGTAGGCATACGCACCGATGACCCAAAGGGTTCTGGCTCGGCCGAGTCTTAGTGTTACGCGCATACCCCGCTTGCAATCCAATAGATGATACTGTCTTTAACCAGTCGGTTTTCCCAACGCTCACGGTTGAATGACATTGCGAAGTATAGAGTGGCGATAACCAGTAGCCCTGGAACCATTTGCTCCTGGTCGTGTGGGTGCACCCACACCTACTCTACCCTGTTTTTACGAAAACCAGGATCGCAGATGACCCCAATGTCGTGGTTATGAGTAAAAAATAACTGGCCAATTCATCGTTCATCTTTCGACTAAGATTTCGATTAATGTTAGTCATGCAAATCCGGATTGTTGTTTCGTCATCACGATAGACATTTTCATCATCCCCGATATAATCTCCAGAATAGTACCCCCGCTGAAATATGTTTCGAAGGACTGCCATATATGGCTGGCCATCTAGAGCATGTAGCTGACAGTGAACTGGTTGTCATTTCCGATGCATTCGCCCACCAGTCTGTGCCGTGGAGTTCCGCGCGCCCGTAACACCTGACGATCATCTACAACCGACAACACATGTTCCTGTGGAGCTGCCCCCATCTGAATGGTATGTTGCTTCTTCAAAACGAGACGCGAGGGGTGTAGTCCTCATATTTGTGCGGGGAGAGAGAGACGATGCAAACGTAGTTAGACATAACGTGAGCGTCACAACAAGCATGACCGCAGTGTTCGTTAACAGGTGCCAAATTTATATTTTACGGAGGTCAATCCCGGCGAACTTGACCCCCTTATTAAAGCTAGAAGGAAAGCCAACCGCAACGAATCGCGAGTTGTGGATGCTGTTGAAGATATGATATCTGGTATTTGATGTGGGGGCTGCGGCAGGACCCGAGAGAATCTTTGTACGCCCAGACTACACGGGAAAGGAGAAGTCTAACTTGACTCTGAATGAGCTGGAGTACACTAATTGCAATGAAATGCAACCTGGTGATGACTATGATTTGTAAGTGGGGTGGAACTGATGTGGTAGTAGTCTCGCATACAAAGCACCAAAGGGCGGAGCAGATGTGGCCTCCAATCTGGTGCATGTAAGTCGCTGCACATAGTGAGTGACCCGATCACGTATGCATTCAGGTTGTTCTTCGCTAGCCCCAACGAAGCCAACCTAGTATACGCAAATTACGTTAGGTGATGACACCGCGTGTTTGCCACTATGACAACTTCGTTGAAACTGTGGAATTGAAGATGGTATCTAATCTTGAGTGGGCCACTTGTCGGTCTCAACTCTGCCGTGTAGGAGCCGTCGACGACCCAAGCAAGTGCAAGTTGATGATTCTCGGGCTGCGGAACGAAGTCGCACAAAACCAATTGCAGCAGGCTTTGGAGCAGGTAACTTCGAGTCGATTCGATAATGATTCCGCTATCATCAAACAGCAGATACGTTGAAGTGGAGTTCGCAGACACCCAAATTGCTGAGTCGGCGCTAGCTCGTTTGGTAGTGCTGGATCTGAAAAGCTGAAAGTCGGTTGCATCTCGTTACACATGAAAAAGAAAAGACCTCGAGAGGATGCCACGAGTGTGGGGAGGTGGGTCATTACATCGCCACCTGTCCGGTGCTCGGAAGGGAGGCAACCCCAGGAAGTGCACGTGACAGTGCGGGAGCGCACCGCGGTGACAGTCAGCTACCCTCCAACACCACTGCACTAGTTACGCCCTCAGAATACAGTCTTGTAGTTGCTGAACTATGGTTTATAACCTTCTCGAAACAAAAGTGGCAAGAATGGAGGAATCAAGCCAACAACCCCTCTCTCGTCACAGCGAAACTGCCCAGCGCAATTGCGCATATCTCGGGACAAAAGTGGCAAAAATGGAGGAATCAAGCCAGCAACGCGCTGCAGAGAGGGAAGTCGCAATGTATGTTCAAGTTCCCCGAGGTCAACACCAGCCAACAGGTGAGTATCATCAAGAGGCAGCGGACGAGCACATGGGGGATGTTCAAACCGGCGAACTAAGTCACCCGACCTCCTTTCTTCGACTGCAGCTGGCGCCGATCGAATTCAACATGTTCTTCAGTATACCTTGCAAGAATCAACTCGGAGAAATACTTTAATGTCCAAACACACCCGCCGGATTCTGTTTCCTCGACAAGTGATCCCGAAATTACTTCATATTCACCTTAGGTATTGCAAAGAGGAGAAAAGTATGTCTCACTGGGGTCGCATCGCTTCTGCGTAGCTTGGTCTCATTTTATCAGTTCTCCACAGCTACCGCATATTCGGAGGAAGGGTGCATCGACCATCGCGAAAAAATCTGCTGTAAAAGCGCTAATTAACATCAATTGAAATAGGGATTTACCAGCAACATACCCCCGTACCTTTAGCATCTTCAGTTCGATGACCGCAAACATCGCCGTCATGGACTTGCTTCCCGCGCATTTTTTTTGGAGTACGAGGTTGGAGCTGAGCTGAAGCATTTCGCTTTCTCTTCTCTTTGTGTCTAGCAAGTCGCAGCTTGGTATCATCCGCTTCTTGGGCCTCGGCTGAAGACTGAGGTTTTCGACGTTTATTCGTGGAGTGGTTGGCGGAAGCTTTCACCCCAGCGTTCTTTGCCAGGGATCTTAGCACTCGTCGTGCGCCCCCAGCCGCACGAGAAGTGTTTAAAGGTTTCACCATGACACCACCTTGTACTTCACATTACAAAAATATTGCTTTCACACAGCCTAAACCATACCAGATACGAAATAACGAGATCACGGCGCCTACAGTCAAGTAAGCCAGTCAGTCAGTCAGCCAGCCAGCTAGACAACGCAACCGACCGTGCAGATAAACAGAAAACAGCGAACGTTTCGAGTGCTGTTTTGGCGGGACGATAACCCACCCACCACTCTTCATGCCTCGCCATCAATACTTGGTATCAAAGCGCGCTGTTGTGGTCGCTTCTGGCGGCTAGCAAGACTGATGGAGGCTCGGTGGGGAACAGCAGTGGCGCCGTATGCCTCGATACGTTCTGCAGGGATTGTGGGAAGCCTAGCAAGGCCGCCAAACGTAGGCTTCGTGGAAGTGACAAAAGGTGCACCACGCCACGAAACATCCTCTTGAAGCTCAGCTAGCAACAGAGAGATGGCTGCACAGATGGCTTGAGCGTGGCGGGCTGATCTGCCCAAACGGCGTTTGCTGTGGGCGGTTGCTGTGGGCGGCACGCGCAAGCGGTACAGTAAGTGTGCGTAAGATGCGAGTTGCGTTATATTAGGCGCAAGGCATAAGGAAGGCGTGCGCCGCCGGGGAATCGAACCCCGACCTCGTCCGTGGGAGGGACGAATCCTAACCATTAGACCAACGGCGCGCCAGAACAAAGCCATGTTACGCAAAAACAAACCGCATAGAACCACAACCCTAATCAATTTCGAAAACACACACAGCGCACGCACGGTGCAGCGAAACCACATCATCGCACGTCCGCCCTCGTCCCACGCTGTCCCTGCACGTCGCCAGCACCCACACTGTGGTGAAATCCCGAAATTGCAAGAACGTGTACACGTGGCTTTTGTACGCGTCCACCCAGGAACCGTCAGTGTGCCAGTACGGCGCTCGGGTCGATGACGGATGATCACATGTGGACAGGCGTACTCAAGCGGCGAAAGGGCAGTGCGCAGGAGTGAAAATGGCGGCAAAGAGAGGCAAAAGTTGCGCCGTCGGGGAATCGAACCCCGACCTCATCCTTGGAAGGGATGAATCCTAACCATTAGACCAACGGTGCACAGCTTACTCAACAAAGCACACAAACATCACACACCACACACGCAACAATCAACAATCAACCCGCAGCAACAGCAACAGCAACAGCAACCAAAAATGACACACACGTACCAAAATGATGCATCACAAACACCATGCACACAGTGCAAAGACGACTGCATCACGACGCCCTAACCCCATGATCAAACTACTACCTACACGGTACGACTGTAGCTGGATGGGCACATACCGAGGTGAAGTGGGGAGAGGGGGCGTCACAAACAGAGACGCCGCCGGACCACCTGTTCAGCTGCCTGGAAAACATCCTGCAAAATAAAATGGTAACACCACGCAAAACTACGAGTTGCTAGCTTGCATCACACAGCCTAAATCATACCAGATACGAAATAATGAGATCACGGCGCCTACAGTCAAGTAAGCCAGTCAGTCAGTCAGCCAGCCAGCTAGACAACGCAACCGACCGTGCAGATAAACAGAAAACAGCGAACGTTTCGAGTGCTGTTTTGGCGGGACGATAATCCCACCCACCACTCTTCATGCCTCGCCATCAATACTTGGTATCAAAGCGCGCTGTTGTGGTCGCTTCTGGCGGCTAGCAAGACTGATGGAGGCTCGGTGGGGAACAGCAGTGGCGCCGTATGCCTCGATACGTTCTGCAGGGATTGTGGGAAGCCTAGCAAGGCCGCCAAACGTAGGCTTCGTGGAAGTGACAAAAGGTGCACCACGCCACGAAACATCCTCTTGAAGCTCAGCTAGCAACAGAGAGATGGCTGCACAGATGGCTTGAGCGTGGCGGGCTGATCTGCCCAAACGGCGTTTGCTGTGGGCGGTTGCTGTGGGCGGCACGCGCAAGCGGTACAGTAAGTGTGCGTAAGATGCGAGTTGCGTTATATTAGGCGCAAGGCATAAGGAAGGCGTGCGCCGCCGGGGAATCGAACCCCGACCTCGTCCGTGGGAGGGACGAATCCTAACCATTAGACCAACGGCGCGCCAGAACAAAGCCATGTTACGCAAAAACAAACCGCATAGAACCACAACCCTAATCAATTTCGAAAACACACACAGCGCACGCACGGTGCAGCGAAACCACATCATCGCACGTCCGCCCTCGTCCCACGCTGTCCCTGCACGTCGCCAGCACCCACACTGTGGTGAAATCCCGAAATTGCAAGAACGTGTACACGTGGCTTTTGTACGCGTCCACCCAGGAACCGTCAGTGTGCCAGTACGGCGCTCGGGTCGATGACGGATGATCACATGTGGACAGGCGTACTCAAGCGGCGAAAGGGCAGTGCGCAGGAGTGAAAATGGCGGCAAAGAGAGGCAAAAGTTGCGCCGTCGGGGAATCGAACCCCGACCTCATCCTTGGAAGGGATGAATCCTAACCATTAGACCAACGGTGCACAGCTTACTCAACAAAGCACACAAACATCACACACCACACACGCAACAATCAACAATCAACCCGCAGCAACAGCAACAGCAACAGCAACCAAAAATGACACACACGTACCAAAATGATGCATCACAAACACCATGCACACAGTGCAAAGACGACTGCATCACGACGCCCTAACCCCATGATCAAACTACTACCTACACGGTACGACTGTAGCTGGATGGGCACATACCGAGGTGAAGTGGGGAGAGGGGGCGTCACAAACAGAGACGCCGCCGGACCACCTGTTCAGCTGCCTGGAAAACATCCTGCAAAATAAAATGGTAACACCACGCAAAACTACGAGTTGCTAGCTTGCATCATACAGCCTAAATCATACCAGATACGAAATAATGAGATCACGGCGCCTACAGTCAAGTAAGCCAGTCAGTCAGTCAGCCAGCCAGCTAGACAACGCAACCGACCGTGCAGATAAACAGAAAACAGCGAACGTTTCGAGTGCTGTTTTGGCGGGACGATAACCCACCCACCACTCTTCATGCCTCGCCATCAATACTTGGTATCAAAGCGCGCTGTTGTGGTCGCTTCTGGCGGCTAGCAAGACTGATGGAGGCTCGGTGGGGAACAGCAGTGGCGCCGTATGCCTCGATACGTTCTGCAGGGATTGTGGGAAGCCTAGCAAGGCCGCCAAACGTAGGCTTCGTGGAAGTGACAAAAGGTGCACCACGCCACGAAACATCCTCTTGAAGCTCAGCTAGCAACAGAGAGATGGCTGCACAGATGGCTTGAGCGTGGCGGGCTGATCTGCCCAAACGGCGTTTGCTGTGGGCGGTTGCTGTGGGCGGCACGCGCAAGCGGTACAGTAAGTGTGCGTAAGATGCGAGTTGCGTTATATTAGGCGCAAGGCATAAGGAAGGCGTGCGCCGCCGGGGAATCGAACCCCGACCTCGTCCGTGGGAGGGACGAATCCTAACCATTAGACCAACGGCGCGCCAGAACAAAGCCATGTTACGCAAAAACAAACCGCATAGAACCACAACCCTAATCAATTTCGAAAACACACACAGCGCACGCACGGTGCAGCGAAACCACATCATCGCACGTCCGCCCTCGTCCCACGCTGTCCCTGCACGTCGCCAGCACCCACACTGTGGTGAAATCCCGAAATTGCAAGAACGTGTACACGTGGCTTTTGTACGCGTCCACCCAGGAACCGTCAGTGTGCCAGTACGGCGCTCGGGTCGATGACGGATGATCACATGTGGACAGGCGTACTCAAGCGGCGAAAGGGCAGTGCGCAGGAGTGAAAATGGCGGCAAAGAGAGGCAAAAGTTGCGCCGTCGGGGAATCGAACCCCGACCTCATCCTTGGAAGGGATGAATCCTAACCATTAGACCAACGGTGCACAGCTTACTCAACAAAGCACACAAACATCACACACCACACACGCAACAATCAACAATCAACCCGCAGCAACAGCAACAGCAACAGCAACCAAAAATGACACACACGTACCAAAATGATGCATCACAAACACCATGCACACAGTGCAAAGACGACTGCATCACGACGCCCTAACCCCATGATCAAACTACTACCTACACGGTACGACTGTAGCTGGATGGGCACATACCGAGGTGAAGTGGGGAGAGGGGGCGTCACAAACAGAGACGCCGCCGGACCACCTGTTCAGCTGCCTGGAAAACATCCTGCAAAATAAAATGGTAACACCACGCAAAACTACGAGTTGCTAGCTTGCATCACACAGCCTAAATCATACCAGATACGAAATAATGAGATCACGGCGCCTACAGTCAAGTAAGCCAGTCAGTCAGTCAGCCAGCCAGCTAGACAACGCAACCGACCATGCAGATAAACAGAAAACAGCGAATGTTTCGAGTGCTGTTTTGGCGGGACGATAACCCACCCACCACTCTTCATGCCTCGCCATCAATACTTGGTATCAAAGCGCGCTGTTGTGGTCGCTTCTGGCGGCTAGCAAGACTGATGGAGGCTCGGTGGGGAACAGCAGTGGCGCCGTATGCCTCGATACGTTCTGCAGGGATTGTGGGAAGCCTAGCAAGGCCGCCAAACGTAGGCTTCGTGGAAGTGACAAAAGGTGCACCACGCCACGAAACATCCTCTTGAAGCTCAGCTAGCAACAGAGAGATGGCTGCACAGATGGCTTGAGCGTGGCGGGCTGATCTGCCCAAACGGCGTTTGCTGTGGGCGGTTGCTGTGGGCGGCACGCGCAAGCGGTACAGTAAGTGTGCGTAAGATGCGAGTTGCGTTATATTAGGCGCAAGGCATAAGGAAGGCGTGCGCCGCCGGGGAATCGAACCCCGACCTCGTCCGTGGGAGGGACGAATCCTAACCATTAGACCAACGGCGCGCCAGAACAAAGCCATGTTACGCAAAAACAAACCGCATAGAACCACAACCCTAATCAATTTCGAA
Source organism: Phytophthora sansomeana (assembly GCA_032158285.1). Classification (NCBI taxonomy): domain Eukaryota; phylum Oomycota; class Peronosporomycetes; order Peronosporales; family Peronosporaceae; genus Phytophthora; species Phytophthora sansomeana. The sequence goes on along the minus strand of JAPDHH010000019.1, from coordinate 13,838 downwards.
AACACACACAGCGCACGCACGGTGCAGCGAAACCACATCATCGCACGTCCGCCCTCGTCCCACGCTGTCCCTGCACGTCGCCAGCACCCACACTGTGGTGAAATCCCGAAATTGCAAGAACGTGTACACGTGGCTTTTGTACGCGTCCACCCAGGAACCGTCAGTGTGCCAGTACGGCGCTCGGGTCGATGACGGATGATCACATGTGGACAGGCGTACTCAAGCGGCGAAAGGGCAGTGCGCAGGAGTGAAAATGGCGGCAAAGAGAGGCAAAAGTTGCGCCGTCGGGGAATCGAACCCCGACCTCATCCTTGGAAGGGATGAATCCTAACCATTAGACCAACGGTGCACAGCTTACTCAACAAAGCACACAAACATCACACACCACACACGCAACAATCAACAATCAACCCGCAGCAACAGCAACAGCAACAGCAACCAAAAATGACACACACGTACCAAAATGATGCATCACAAACACCATGCACACAGTGCAAAGACGACTGCATCACGACGCCCTAACCCCATGATCAAACTACTACCTACACGGTACGACTGTAGCTGGATGGGCACATACCGAGGTGAAGTGGGGAGAGGGGGCGTCACAAACAGAGACGCCGCCGGACCACCTGTTCAGCTGCCTGGAAAACATCCTGCAAAATAAAATGGTAACACCACGCAAAACTACGAGTTGCTAGCTTGCATCACACAGCCTAAATCATACCAGATACGAAATAATGAGATCACGGCGCCTACAGTCAAGTAAGCCAGTCAGTCAGTCAGCCAGCCAGCTAGACAACGCAACCGACCGTGCAGATAAACAGAAAACAGCGAATGTTTCGAGTGCTGTTTTGGCGGGACGATAACCCACCCACCACTCTTCATGCCTCGCCATCAATACTTGGTATCAAAGCGCGCTGTTGTGGTCGCTTCTGGCGGCTAGCAAGACTGATGGAGGCTCGGTGGGGAACAGCAGTGGCGCCGTATGCCTCGATACGTTCTGCAGGGATTGTGGGAAGCCTAGCAAGGCCGCCAAACGTAGGCTTCGTGGAAGTGACAAAAGGTGCACCACGCCACGAAACATCCTCTTGAAGCTCAGCTAGCAACAGAGAGATGGCTGCACAGATGGCTTGAGCGTGGCGGGCTGATCTGCCCAAACGGCGTTTGCTGTGGGCGGTTGCTGTGGGCGGCACGCGCAAGCGGTACAGTAAGTGTGCGTAAGATGCGAGTTGCGTTATATTAGGCGCAAGGCATAAGGAAGGCGTGCGCCGCCGGGGAATCGAACCCCGACCTCGTCCGTGGGAGGGACGAATCCTAACCATTAGACCAACGGCGCGCCAGAACAAAGCCATGTTACGCAAAAACAAACCGCATAGAACCACAACCCTAATCAATTTCGAAAAAACACACAGCGCACGCACGGTGCAGCGAAACCACATCATCGCACGTCCGCCCTCGTCCCACGCTGTCCCTGCACGTCGCCAGCACCCACACTGTGGTGAAATCCCGAAATTGCAAGAACGTGTACACGTGGCTTTTGTACGCGTCCACCCAGGAACCGTCAGTGTGCCAGTACGGCGCTCGGGTCGATGACGGATGATCACATGTGGACAGGCGTACTCAAGCGGCGAAAGGGCAGTGCGCAGGAGTGAAAATGGCGGCAAAGAGAGGCAAAAGTTGCGCCGTCGGGGAATCGAACCCCGACCTCATCCTTGGAAGGGATGAATCCTAACCATTAGACCAACGGTGCACAGCTTACTCAACAAAGCACACAAACATCACACACCACACACGCAACAATCAACAATCAACCCGCAGCAACAGCAACAGCAACAGCAACCAAAAATGACACACACGTACCAAAATGATGCATCACAAACACCATGCACACAGTGCAAAGACGACTGCATCACGACGCCCTAACCCCATGATCAAACTACTACCTACACGGTACGACTGTAGCTGGATGGGCACATACCGAGGTGAAGTGGGGAGAGGGGGCGTCACAAACAGAGACGCCGCCGGACCACCTGTTCAGCTGCCTGGAAAACATCCTGCAAAATAAAATGGTAACACCACGCAAAACTACGAGTTGCTAGCTTGCATCACACAGCCTAAATCATACCAGATACGAAATAATGAGATCACGGCGCCTACAGTCAAGTAAGCCAGTCAGTCAGTCAGCCAGCCAGCTAGACAACGCAACCGACCGTGCAGATAAACAGAAAACAGCGAATGTTTCGAGTGCTGTTTTGGCGGGACGATAACCCACCCACCACTCTTCATGCCTCGCCATCAATACTTGGTATCAAAGCGCGCTGTTGTGGTCGCTTCTGGCGGCTAGCAAGACTGATGGAGGCTCGGTGGGGAACAGCAGTGGCGCCGTATGCCTCGATACGTTCTGCAGGGATTGTGGGAAGCCTAGCAAGGCCGCCAAACGTAGGCTTCGTGGAAGTGACAAAAGGTGCACCACGCCACGAAACATCCTCTTGAAGCTCAGCTAGCAACAGAGAGATGGCTGCACAGATGGCTTGAGCGTGGCGGGCTGATCTGCCCAAACGGCGTTTGCTGTGGGCGGTTGCTGTGGGCGGCACGCGCAAGCGGTACAGTAAGTGTGCGTAAGATGCGAGTTGCGTTATATTAGGCGCAAGGCATAAGGAAGGCGTGCGCCGCCGGGGAATCGAACCCCGACCTCGTCCGTGGGAGGGACGAATCCTAACCATTAGACCAACGGCGCGCCAGAACAAAGCCATGTTACGCAAAAACAAACCGCATAGAACCACAACCCTAATCAATTTCGAAAAAACACACAGCGCACGCACGGTGCAGCGAAACCACATCATCGCACGTCCGCCCTCGTCCCACGCTGTCCCTGCACGTCGCCAGCACCCACACTGTGGTGAAATCCCGAAATTGCAAGAACGTGTACACGTGGCTTTTGTACGCGTCCACCCAGGAACCGTCAGTGTGCCAGTACGGCGCTCGGGTCGATGACGGATGATCACATGTGGACAGGCGTACTCAAGCGGCGAAAGGGCAGTGCGCAGGAGTGAAAATGGCGGCAAAGAGAGGCAAAAGTTGCGCCGTCGGGGAATCGAACCCCGACCTCATCCTTGGAAGGGATGAATCCTAACCATTAGACCAACGGTGCACAGCTTACTCAACAAAGCACACAAACATCACACACCACACACGCAACAATCAACAATCAACCCGCAGCAACAGCAACAGCAACAGCAACCAAAAATGACACACACGTACCAAAATGATGCATCACAAACACCATGCACACAGTGCAAAGACGACTGCATCACGACGCCCTAACCCCATGATCAAACTACTACCTACACGGTACGACTGTAGCTGGATGGGCACATACCGAGGTGAAGTGGGGAGAGGGGGCGTCACAAACAGAGACGCCGCCGGACCACCTGTTCAGCTGCCTGGAAAACATCCTGCAAAATAAAATGGTAACACCACGCAAAACTACGAGTTGCTAGCTTGCATCATACAGCCTAAATCATACCAGATACGAAATAATGAGATCACGGCGCCTACAGTCAAGTAAGCCAGTCAGTCAGTCAGCCAGCCAGCTAGACAACGCAACCGACCGTGCAGATAAACAGAAAACAGCGAATGTTTCGAGTGCTGTTTTGGCGGGACGATAACCCACCCACCACTCTTCATGCCTCGCCATCAATACTTGGTATCAAAGCGCGCTGTTGTGGTCGCTTCTGGCGGCTAGCAAGACTGATGGAGGCTCGGTGGGGAACAGCAGTGGCGCCGTATGCCTCGATACGTTCTGCAGGGATTGTGGGAAGCCTAGCAAGGCCGCCAAACGTAGGCTTCGTGGAAGTGACAAAAGGTGCACCACGCCACGAAACATCCTCTTGAAGCTCAGCTAGCAACAGAGAGATGGCTGCACAGATGGCTTGAGCGTGGCGGGCTGATCTGCCCAAACGGCGTTTGCTGTGGGCGGTTGCTGTGGGCGGCACGCGCAAGCGGTACAGTAAGTGTGCGTAAGATGCGAGTTGCGTTATATTAGGCGCAAGGCATAAGGAAGGCGTGCGCCGCCGGGGAATCGAACCCCGACCTCGTCCGTGGGAGGGACGAATCCTAACCATTAGACCAACGGCGCGCCAGAACAAAGCCATGTTACGCAAAAACAAACCGCATAGAACCACAACCCTAATCAATTTCGAAAACACACACAGCGCACGCACGGTGCAGCGAAACCACATCATCGCACGTCCGCCCTCGTCCCACGCTGTCCCTGCACGTCGCCAGCACCCACACTTTGGCGCTGAGGAATAGTGCGCTAAGAGAGCAGAATGCCCGAATGGCAATCGAAAAGCAAGCGTAATGGTTGCTAAACCACAAATTAAGGCTGTTGTTAGGTTCATTCGATGGCGCTTCATTGCGTTTTTGTTGATTACTTGCATCTATCGCTTTCACAGACAGGCATCGCACCTTTTCTTGATAAAACGTACAACAGCCCAACGAAAGTGATGGCCATGTTATAACCAACATGTTGGAGGATACAGGATTAAGCTCATGGCGACGTTGTATATTTCTGCATGTTCGGAGTACACTGGGAATGGCACGTCGCGTTTTACAGAAAAGATACTCGTACTTATACGAGAGCATACAAATTATAAGTGAAGCCCGGCTTTAACATGCTGTATCCTACAACATGAATGGATTTTCTTTTAGGTGCGAAAATGGATTTGATTTTTGGTGGGTTAAATGTGGCGAGGCGGCTCAGAATTCGCGGATGAACCTTGAACTCCGATCGCACAGTTCAGACTTGGACCTTCAGAGTCTCAGCTAATTCAAGCTGAGACCTTCTTGTTCAGATCTTGGGCTGAGCGACGCGTGTGCAACCCCACTTGCAATCCCTTGGGGGTTCTTCCTAGGGCTCCGCTTTGGGCCCAGACGTGTGTCAATCTTGGCAACTTTTCTCCACTCCAGCTGTCTCCAAATGTCTCCAGACGAAACTTGTTCTCCGCTTGACAGGTCTCGCCTCGCACGTGTCCTCAGAATCCGAATGCCCCGGGGTTTCTTGAATGGAGACACGTCACCACACACACTTGTCCTCTTCCTCTTCGACGACCTTGGACTAAGGCCGTACAGCTTCCACGTTCCTTCTTCCAACTCCAGCTGAGAGTCGGCTTGCGGTCTTATTATTTATCTGAGCCTAGACCAGGCTCGGAACAGCTTCTCCTTTCTTCTCTCGGGCAAAGCGACGACTCGGCTGAAGTTATTCGGCTTGGGATAAGCCTGTCCTGAATCCAAAGTACCTCAAAACTTTGGGACTTCCGCGCACCACGCCTCAAATATCAGGCGAACTGTACTTGTAGTCAATACACACACTAAGGCTACCAAATGTCCTCAGAATACACACAGACCACCCTAACTTCCTCAGAATATGAAACATACGCCAGGTAAGCTAACGCACGGGTATATGAAATAATCAAGACAACCCCGCCACCCGGGTTAAGCTGCCTGTACTAAATGAGGGCTGAATTTATTCAGATATCCTCCTCGACACCCTTTGACACAAGTAAAACACAACCGCTTGCGTCCTTCGGGGCACTTTGAACTCTGATTGATAAAACAAACACATGCAAGGCAATGACCTACCAAGTGGAGGCACAACCTCCTTATGGCTACACCTACAAGAGCTGAAACGACCGATCCTGTGGGTTGTGGCTACACCGCTTCGATGATAAAAGCTGAGAACCTGATTGGCTGAAAGTCCGGAACGTATTCACCGCTCGCCAAGTTTTAACAAGCTCAGCCGCTGATTGGTCAGGTCTTGGGTTCACTTGTTTATTCCACCCGTGATTACTCTGATGATACCATTTTTAGCGGCCCTTGAGCAGCGACCCTCCACGTGGAACCACCGCGACTCTTCACCATCTCAAAAGATATCATCTGCAACTTAGACTCTGAGACTCCAAACTTCAGAGGTCTCAGCCTGACATTCTCACGGCTCACGATAAGCTCAGCTCCGCATTCATACTCCAAGGCTGAAATCCGTACGGCCTTCGCTGAGCCTTGTGAGACTTCAGATCAGCTTAGTTCGGCTCAGCAAGTTTCTGCTGAGACCAGTAGCCTCAGCTTTTCACTCAGCACTCTCAGCTGAAATCACCCTCAGCTGAGACTCCACATCTGAGACCACCCCTTCTCAGCTTTCAACCCAGCTGTTCTTATCCAGAAACTGGTCAGCGCTTGAAGTTCAGCTGAAGTCCACTAATTCCAACCAATCATCTGGGACGAGAGTCAATCTCAGTCAGCCAGATGACGGGTTCGCCAGAAAATCTGAGCGGACACCGTCACATAAAGCTGCGGAGGCGTCTGGGATCGATCATCGTGGAAAGTTTGGAGGAGCTGAGATCTTCAAAAGGCAAAAGCTGTGAGAGACTTCATGGTGCCGTACCCGTGGCGCCCTCCTATAAAGCTTCTGGAAGCCGGTGCAAACCTGTTTGAAAGCTTCTTAATCTCGACGCGAAAGAAGACGGAGGAAAACTGGAAAATCGGTTTATAGCTCGATGTGATCAAGTCTCTTTCATCTTTTTCGTTTGTGCGATGTGAAGATGTCTGACGAATATCAAGACGAGCTGAAGAAGTTCTTCAAAGGTCTGGAGCGTACCGACGTCCGCCGTCAGTTAGAGGATCGTGAATCTCTGGTAAAAGGGAATACAAAGGTTCGGTTTTCATTTTTCCACGCGCTTTGCAAGAAAATGCGTGGACAGACCAAGAAGAATTTCATCTTCGCTCATACTATTTTAGTAATATCGTGCAACCTAATGTGTCGTGCCAGCAACTCTATATTAATACGATACGAACATCTTGAGTGGGATGAAGACGTTCTGGCGATTTGGTTCGGCCACATGAAAAATGACGAAGAAGGCGACAGACAGCGTGATCCTAGGCATGTGTTTGCCAACCCCTTGGATCCAGATATCTGTCTTATTTATCTCTTGCTATTCACTTTGCCGCGTTTGGTTTCAATACCACTTCTCTTCTGTTCCCGGGCCACAATTAGTACGACCGCTACAGCAAAATTTTACTGAGCCTGATGGATATCGATCCTGTGTCGCTCGAGCTTGAAATAGAAGGCCGGGTAGCTGCTGATTATGGCTCACATTCTACTTGTAAGGGCTCATCTATGCATTTTTCTGGATGTTGCACTGGTGGCCCATCGTCTGTTTTGGTTTGCTTACGAGCAGGTTGGAGTCAACCAGGGGTACAAGAAACTTACGTTCGTTATGAAGCGGCAGGTGACCGCGTTGTCGGGCGATTTGTTGCTGGTCTACCGCATGAGACGCCCAATTTGGCTATACTTCCTGCACTTTTCGAAGAGCTTGATGATGATGTGAGGCGCGGGGTTAGTTTGCGTTTTTCGGATGCACCCGGTCGACTAAAAAAATATGCACGTTTCACTTGGCCTCTCTCGGGTATCACTATCACTACGACTAAGAGAAACTCCGAACAATGGGCATGAGTTGTTCACTACCTCACTATTTCTAGATCCGAATTTATTGCAACAATTACAGCTAAAAGGTATTTATCGCCGAGGACGTGGGGGAGATATTATCTAGGTAAGTGGTGCTCCACCTCGCCTCGGAGTAATTGCCAAATCGATTAGATACGGTGGATAAAATTATGGGCCTGATCAACGATAAAATTTGTGTTATTGAGAGTAAGGTCGGCGGATTAGCCTCCGAAATTGCAACTGAAGTTTCCAGCGGGCTGAGAACCGGAGAAAATACCAACGTGCGCGTATCCGAAGATGTGCTCAGTGCATGCGTACAGGAAAGTGTTGCGTCTGTACTAGAGCGGTTGGTTTTTCACAAATAATCAGATACCTCCGCGACAACCCGCTTCTAATCTCCCAAAGATTTAAAAAAAATGAAGTATATGATGCCGCTAGTGGTGGTTTGGCTCGTCAAGCAGCAACTGGCCGTCATTTCGGCGTGTTGCGCAGATCGACTTGCCCAGTACTAAAGAAAGTAAGCGATTATCTGATTTTCGGTACCTCCTGCTAAAACTCGAGAGGATTGCTAAGGAGAACGGTAACTACAGAAGGAACCCTTCATTGGGGCAGGTGCGACAAATGCTGCGCACTGCTACGGAATTTCCCCCTATTCACGAACGAACTGCCCACAATTATACGCGCCGAAAAGAGCAACTGCAATGGTCGACAGTTGTGAATATTCTTCGGAAGCATGACAGATCACAGAGAGGGTAAATGCTTCGTAGCGCATAATAGATTTATTTGTTTATCTACTGCAATCTTTTCGGTGTGTTATGCTCAATTAAAACCACAAAGTACGTGTGTGAGCAAAATTGAAAGTGACCAGGTTTAATGTTGTCCAATATTTTCAGCTTAACTTGCTCTTTAACATAAATTTGGCTTGAAAATAGGCTCCGAGTATTCGAAAACGTCGGACCGCGGTCCAACAGCCGTCCGACTACGCAGTGGTCCACATTAACAACCGCCTCACAAATTCCATAAAATCACTGTTATAGTTCGGTTGATCGTGAGTGTCTGTTACAACAAATATCCCCCTGTTCTTTGAAGCAAATTTTAGAAAACTGGCTGAAGAGCTTTCTCAGCCCAAACCAAGGCTTGATTTTATCCTATGAAATAGGATAAAACGGGGAAATATATGTTATTAGTGACACTTTTGAACTTGCCAGGTCGTCTCCATGGACGATGGAGGACACTCAACCCGGATCACAACTAATACGTAAAGAATGGATATCCTCTTCAAACGGACTTAGAACTAATGGGAAAAAAATAGGTTGACGTACTGAGGATCCAACTTTTTGATTGTTTCTTTTATCTAATCAGCCGGCTCACTGGGGTTAACAGAAGGTGATAGTGATCGGAAGAGGTGGCGTGTCAGTGTAGATATCGTAAGTGCAGTCTGCAAGGCCACAATCTGTGATGCACGCTTTAGTTCCTGTGGCACGGACCGATCCGGGTTCACAGGGCATTGGCAAGTAAGTATTTGTTGGTTTTGAGTTGACAAGAGCTGTATGTAGCTCGTATAGAGACGATAGCAATCTAGGTAACTAGCCAGGCCGATCAACCGCGCAGGGCCCAAGTTACATTACAACAATGAAGTCCATGTGATGTTATGCTTCGGCAAAGTGCAGCGCAACGTTACTGGCCCGCCGACCCTGACGATGCAAAAATATGCCATGCAAGTGAATTTCCCAAAAATAAAGAGCAACGGCAGTCTCGTGAAGAAGTAAGTCCCGTGTTCCGCGACGGTGGCAGGGAGAAGTTGCTCGAGTGGCTGTTGGAGTACTTACGATTGAAGATCAGCGCGATTGTCCAGGCTATATGGTGGTAATCTGTTGATGTTCTACGAAGGCCGTTACTGAAGAGAAGTTGTCAGGCAGCAACGTTGCTCTTCTCGCCTCCCGTCGATTAACTGCAGTTCCTTTCCTCTTTGAACTCGAGCTCGATGTTCTCTACGAACCCTTTTCTGATACTAGGCGGGTGCTGCAGATATTCCTGAGGTGTGGTTCAACCATGAAGACCCCCATCCATTGGTGAAATAATATTTCATGTAGGGGTTGTCACAGTTGGAAGGTATGAAGGTTTGATACGCCAATCAAATCAAATCTTCAGTTTTCAGCTGTGAGTGTGCAAGAACCAATCAAAGCAAAACCTTCGCCTCGTAGCGTTCACCAATCCAGTAAACCTTGACTTCTTGCTGAAACCTTCCGAGGTTTTCAAGTAGATTTGAGTTGATAAGGCCGGGGCAGGTAGGTTTGACCTGATTGGCTACCTTCAACGGTGAAGAACACTAACATATTATATTAGTGATGCTGTTAGTGCAGTTTTACACGCAGGATCCGAAAGGGGGACAGATTCCAGCTTGAGCAGGGTCTCTAATGACTGGTTATAGGCTTGTGAGGTTCAATTATCACGGATAAAGATGTACCGTAACATCCTCCCTGCATCTTGTAATAATACACAAGATGCAGGGAGGATGTTGCGGTACATAATAATGGGGATAACGTGAATTACAGCGATATGGATGTCGACACTGGAGGCGGCAATGAAGTTTCATGTGAATCCGATGTGGACAATGACGGTGAAGTGAACGATACGATGGATAGTGGATGTGGGCTCTGAAGAAGACGAAGAAGAAACTATAAAACAGTTTGACGCCGAATTTTGAAAGAGAAATATGGATATAACATCTTGGTGTCATCTCTTTCTGCTCTAAACGGCTGTATGTGCAGAGAGGCCTGGATGGTATTCGACAAGTATGTCGTTTTGGATTTCATACATATTTATACATTATTATTGAGCCGGTCGAACATAACTGAGTTCTACAGTTCGCCAATCATTTCACAGGTGGCCACTCAGTCCTGAGTTTCATACGACTGGAAACCAGCATCTTGCGGACGATTTTAGTTTTGCCGCTGAGCGAAGGGAGTCCTTGCTGGGTACGCATGATCATCTGAAAAAATGGCTCAAAGTTACAACTCTCAATGAAAACAACGATTCCTTTTCAGGTGCTGGAAACTGGTTCTTTAGTTTGATGGAGAACCAGAACAATATGCTACGAAAACATTGAAAAGTATGGGATCACCGAAGTTGGTGCTGGGACCCGAATGACTCATTTTTTGTGGAAACTTGGTCAAAAAATCCTGTTGATGAAAGAGACCCTCGCCTGGTCTGTGTTATAGCAAATCTACCTGACGATGCAATTACAGACGTTATTAATATTGCTGGAGAAGCTACCGTGGAAGATGTTTGAATGGAGGAAACTACAGAGAGTGATGCTGCGACGAAAGGTGTTATGTCGGGAGGAGGGATTCAGGTGATCACGAAGATGATCAGTACTTATTTCTGCAAGCACAACTAAAGGGGTTTTGGGAACAAGGTTCTGGTGATTCGTCAGGCGAGTCAATCCCGCATTGAAGAAGATAGTTGCCGCAGATCCAAAAAAGCTGGATTTCAACGAAATTTTCAAAGAGGTCGGCGTTTCGTTTAACAAGAACCGGAAGCAAGCATCGCTGGCTCGAGGCTACAAAAACTAAAAGCATCGGCTAAGACAATTGTGAAGCAGTTTCACATGCGTTGGCAACCGAAGCAGTGAGTTGCGCTTAAAAGCTTTCCTGGTGGTGGAGAGCAGGACCCTCACTTTGATTTTCCTAAATTTGAGATCGCGACGGTACGCAAGAAGTATCCGCATACGATACAAGCTGGCCTGATTGTTGGGCTTACGGAGAATACGAAGCTAATCGTATATCGCGGTTGTTTCTCGGAAGCTGATCCTGTGAAGCGAATGGAGATTGTATTCGGCCCTGGTGATTGTATTATTTTTCGCGGAGATCGCGGTGCATTGTGGAGCAGCATTTGACCAATTGAACTATCGGGTGCGCTGTACGCTGCCGGATAAAGGGGTCAAATGGTTGCATGACTCTACAGAGCTTTCGAGTGCGCCACTTTCAAATGTGACTATTGTCCATTTCTAGCGCCAACTCCGATTGAAGCTGCGCAATCACCGTCGGATATGCTTGGACAATCCACGTCACCGTGAGATCACCGATCGAGAGAGATATCGAAATGATCAAGGAAGAATGTACGGAATGCAACATATTCTTTCCGAGGAAGAACAGCTTCTACCAACTCAGACGACGTCGTCATGCAGGAGCTACAAGTTAGCTAAGCACTAAATTGATGCATTTCTATAATTAATATAATTTGATTGTTCCTTCAATCATAGCTCGCACTAAACAAACTGCTCGTAAATCGACTGGAGGTAAAGTCCCGCGAGTTCAATTAGCAATGAAAGCACTACGCAACTTTGCCATTTACAGGTGGAGTGAAGAAGCCACACCGCTATCGCCCCGGGACTGTTGCGTTGCGTCAAATCCGTAAAAAAATTAAAAGTTAACTGATATGCTGATAGGAGAGCTAAACTTTGCTCGTCTTGTTCGTGAGGAAGCACAAGACTTCAAAACGGACCTGCGATTTCAAGCCAATGCATTGTTGGCGTTGCAAGAAGCGACAAAGGCTCTAATCGTTGAGTTGTTTGAGAACGCTAATTTGTGCGCTATACATGCTAACCGCGTCACTTTTGTACCCAAAGATATACAACTGGGGAAACGCATGATCAAAAACTGGGAAAACATTCTTTTCCTAAGACAAATAAAAAGAAATCAGACGAGTCTTGTTTTTTTTTCTAACATGAGCTGAAAGTAGCTAGCAACGATAGCACTAATTTCTAGTGTGACACCAGTAATATTAATCAACTCCAAAGCGCCGTGCTCGCGCTGAATTTGATCTAGGGTTATCGCACATAATTAACTCGTACTTCCATTCGAGTCAGTTTGAGAGAGGATCGCTGTTTCATGCTAACATATTCCCATCAGTCAGGTTTGGTTCTTGTGTTCACAACTCCCTGTTGGGATAACATCGTGGACTGTTGCTTATAAGTGCACTCCCCTCCTCAAACACAGCGGAGGACAGCAAACAGTGTCCCAATGTGACCACTGGATAGTATGCTTTGGAGCCAAACCCCACTACACATAAGCCCCGATCGTGCTCCCCTGAAATGTAAATATCATTCAGAGCTGTCTTAACGCCACCTCTTGGGTAGGTAAATCGCTGAGTCGACGAGAGACGGACCTTGTACAAAAAGATTAAATCTAGCTGGTCGGACCACGTATAACATTGTTGACTCATTTCTACTGCCTCCCGCGAACGTTCACCATTACCTTGTCGGTCAGGATAAGTGTTAAAGTCTCCAACAACGCAAATGACAGCGTAACCTGCACACCCTAGCGCTACTTGGTTCTGGATCCACCCCCATTCAGAAATCGTAACTTCTCCATGCCGCTCTGGTGTGTGGTAGGCATACGCACCGATGACCCAAAGGGTTCTGGCTCGGCCGAGTCTTAGTGTTACGCGCATACTCCGCTTGCAATCCAATAGATGATACTGTCTTTAACCAAAGGTCGGTTTTCCCAACGCTCACGGTTGAATGACATTGCGAAGTATAGAGTGGCGATAACCAGTAGCCCTGGAACCATTTGCTCCTGGTCGTGTGTGCACCCACACCTACTCTACCCTGTTTTTACGAAAACCAGGATCGCAGATGACCCCAATGTCGTGGTTATGAGTAAAAATAACTGGCCAATTCATCGTTCATCTTTCGACTAAGATTTCGATTAATGTTAGTCATGCAAATCCGGATTGTTGTTTCGTCATCACGATAGACATTTTCATCATCCCCGATATAATCTCCAGAATAGTACCCCGCTGAAATATGTTTCGAAGGACTGCCATATATGGCTGGCCATCTAGAGCATGTAGCTGACAGTGAAACCGGTTGTCATTTCCGATGCATTCGCCCACCAGTCTGTGCCGTGGAGTTCCGCGCGCCCGTAACACCTGACGATCATCTACAACCGACAACACATGTTCCTGTGGAGCTGCCCCCCATCTGAATGGTATGTTGCTTCTTCAAAACGAGACGCGAGGGGTGTAGTCCTCATATTTGTGCGGGGAGAGAGAGACGATGCAAACGTAGTTAGACATAACGTGAGCGTCACAACAAGCATGACCGCAGTGTTCGTTAACAGGTGCCAAATTTATATTTTACGGAGGTCAATCCCGGCGAACTTGACCCCCTTATTAAAGCTAGAAGGAAAGCCAACCGCAACGAATCGCGAGTTGTGGATGCTGTTGAAGATATGATATCTGGTATTTGATGTGGGGGCTGCGGCAGGACCCGAGAGACCTTTGTACGCCCAGACTACACGGGAAAAGCAATACGTAACTGAACGAAGTACAA
>JAPDHH010000018.1:0-16748 GCA_032158285.1 Phytophthora sansomeana | reverse complement strand
ATGCTTCGTTCCAGTTACGTATTGCTCCTAACCGCCTAGAATATTTGGGAGCACCTTCTCGTAACCCACACCACCACACATCGCACCGCCCTTGCGCAACACACACGCTACGAGCGCCCGACGCGCACCGCACCGCAGTCGCCACCGTCGCACGCACCGCTCAGTGCTCGCGCCGCTCCACGACGGCCCAAACCCGAATTCGCCTTTGTGCTCGTCGATGCGGTGTACGGCCCCGTTGAGCACTCGGACGCGCCAACCCGGTCCTCAACGCCAGCACAGCTGCGTAGCCGTAACAGGAAGCTGCCTGTGTGGGGCGTCCGGTGGGCATAAAGCGCGCGTGCATTCGAGGCGGCGCGGCCAGGAAGCGGAAAAGCAAACACTTCCCAAACCGGGACGTCGCGTGGGTCGCGTGGGTGAAAGCCACGTATCTAACCGCCTAGACTATTTGGGAGCACCTTCTCCGTAACCCACGCAACCACACATCCGCGCCGCCCTTTGCGCAACACACGCTACACAGCGAGCGCCCGACGCACCGCACCGCAGTCGCCACCGTCGCACGCACCCGCTCAGTGCTCATACGCCGCTCACGACGCATGGAAACCCGAATTCGCCTTTGTGCTCGTCGATGCGGTGTACGGCCCCGTTGAGCGCTCGGACGCGCCAGCCCGGCCCTCCCAACGTCAGCACAGCTGCGTAGCCGTGACGGGAAGCTGCCTTGGGCGTCCGGTGGGCATAAAGCGCGCGTGCATTCGAGGCCGGCGTGGCCAGGAGCGGAAAGCAAAAATTCCCAAACCGGGACGTCGCGTGGGTGAGAAAGCCACGTATCCTAACCGCCTAGAATATTTGGGAGCACCTTCTCTTAACCCACACCACCACATCGCACCGCCCTTGCGCAACACACACGCTACACGAGCGCCCGACGCGCACCGCTGCAGTCGCCACCGTCGCACGCACCCGCTCAGTGCTCATACGCCGCTCCATGACGCATGGAAACCCGAATTCGCCTTTGTGCTCGTCGATGCGGTGTACGGCCCCGTTGAGCACTCCCGGACGCGCCAGCGGCCTCCCCAACGCCAGCACAGCTGCGTAGCCGTGACGGGAAGCTGTGCCTGGGGCGTCCGGTGAGGCATAAAGCGCGTGCATTCGAGGCGGCGCGGCCAGGGAACGGAAAAAGCAAAATTCCCACAAACCGGGACGTCGCGTGGGTGAAAGCCACGTATCCTAACCGCCTGATTATTTATTTGGGACCTTCTCTTAACCTTCCCTGGCCCACGCAACCACACATCGCACCGCCCTTGCGCAACACACACGCTACACGAGCGCCCGACGCGCACCCACAGTCGCCACCGTCGCCACCGCACCCTGCTCAGTGCTCATACGCCGCTCCACGCTCCACGACGGATGGAAACCCGAAACCCCGAATTCGCCTTTGTGCTCGTCGATGCGGTGTACGGCCCCCGTTGAGCACTCGGACGCGCCAACCCGGCCCTCCCAACGCGTCAGCACAGCTGCGGCGTAGCCGTAACAGGAAGCTCATAGGGCGTCCGGTGGGCATAAAGCGCGCGTGCATTCGAGGCGGCGTGGCCGACGGAAAAGCAAAGACCCAAACCGGGACGTCGCGTGGGTGAAATCCACGTATCCTAACCGCCTAGACTATTTGGGAGCACCTTCTCGTAACCCACGCAACCACACATCGCACCGCCCTTGCGCAACACACACGCTACACGAGCGCCCGACGCGCACCGCACCGCAGTCGCCACCGTCGCACGCACCCGCTCGGTCTCATACGCCGCTCCACGACGGATGGAAATCGAATTCGCCTTTGTGCTCGTCGATGCGGTGAACGGCCCCGTTGAGCACTCGGACGCGCCAACCCGGTCCTCCCAACGCCAGCACAGCTGCGTAGCCGTGACGGGAAGCTGCCTGGGGCGTCCGGTGGGCATAAAGTGCGCGTGCATTCGAGGCAGCGCGGCCAGGAACGGAAAGCAAAATTCCCAAACCGGGACGTCGCGTGGGTGAAAGCCACGTATCCTAACCGCCTAGACTATTTGGGAGCACCTTCTCGCTTATGACACACATCGCACCGCACCGCCCAGCAACACACACACGCTACACGAGCGCCCGACGCGCACCGCACCGCAGTCGCCCCGTCGCACGCACCCGCTCAGTGCTCCTTACCCACGCCGCTCCACGACGGATGGAAACCCGAATTCGCCTTTGTGCTCGTCGATGCGGTGTACGGCCCCGTTGAGCACTCGGACGCGCCAACCCGGTCCCTCCCAACGCCAGCACAGCTGCGTAGCCGTGACAGAGGCTGTGTAGGGCGTCCGGTGGGCATAAAGCGCGCGTGCATTCGAGGCGGCGCGGCCAGGAACGGAAAAGCAAAATTCCCAAACCGGGACTCGAACCCGGGTCGCGTGGAGTGAAAGCACGCCATCTAACCGCCTAGACTATTTGGGAGCACCTTCTCGTAACCCACGCAACCACATCGCACCGCCCTTGCGCAACACACACGCTACACAAGCGCCCGACGCGCACCGCACCGCAGTCGCCACCGTCGCACGCACCCGCTCAGTGCTCATACGCCGCTCCACGACGGATGGAAACCCGAATTCGCCTTTGTGCTCGTCGATGCGGTGTACGGCCCCGTTGAGCACTCGGACGCGCCAACCTGGTCCTCCCAACGCCAGCACAGCTGCGTAGCCGTGACGGGAAGCTGTGTGGGGCGTCCGGTGGGCATAAAGCGCGTGCATTCGAGGCGGCGCGGCCAGGAGCGGAAAAGCAAAATTCCCAAACCGGGACTCGAACCCGGGTCGCGTGGGTGAAAGCACGTATCCTAACCGCCTAGAATGTTGGGAAGCACCTTCTCTTAACCCACGCAACCACACATCGCACCGCCCTTGCGCAACACACACGCTACGAGCGCCCGACGCGCACCGCACCGCAGTCGCCACCGTCGCACGCACCCGCTCAGTGCTCATACGCCGCTCCACGACGGATGGAAACCCGAATTCGCCTTTGTGCTCGTCGATGCGGTGTACGGCCCCGTTGAGCACTCGGACGCGCCAACCCCGGTCCTCCCAACGCCAGCACAGCTGCGTAGCCGTGACGGGAAGCTTTGTGGGGCGTCCGGTGGGCATAAAGCGCGCGTGCATTCGAGGCGGCGCGGCCAGGAACGGAAAAGCAAAATTCCCAAACCGGGACGTCGCGTGGGTGAAGCCAGCCACGTATGCATAACACACCTAACCGCGTCCGCATAAAGCGCGCGTGCACTGCCAGGAGCGGAAAAGTGGGAGCGCCGTCGCACGAACTATTTAGCTTAACCCGCACCACCACATCGCACCGCCCTTGCGCAACACACACGCTACACGAGCGCCCGACGCGCACCGCACCGCAGTCGCCACCGTCGCACGCACCCGCTCCAGTGACGCATGGAAACCCGAATTCGCCTTTGTGCTCGTCGATGCGGTGTACGGCCCCGTTGAGCACTCGGACGCGCCAACCCGGCCCTCCCAACGTCAGCACAGCTGCGTAGCCGTGACGGGAAGCTGCCTGGGGCGTCCGGTGGGCATAAAGCGCGCGTGCATTCGAGGCGGCGCGGCCGGGAGCGGAAAGCAAAATTCCCAAACCGGACTCGACGTCGCGTGGGTGAAAGCCACGTATCCTAACCGCCTAGACTATTTGGGAGCACCTTCTCGTAACCCACAACCCACATCGCACCGCCCTTGCGCCACACACGCTACACGAGCGCCCGACGCGCACCGCCCTCGCCGCGGTCGCACGCCGCTCCGACTCATGGAACATTCGCCTTTGTGCCCGTCACGGTGTACGCCCCTACACGAGCGCCAACCCGCCTCCCAACGCCGCGCACAGCTGCAGCCGTAACAGGAGCTGTGGGGCGCGGTGGGCATAAAGCGCCGCATTCGAGGGCGGCGCGCAGGACGGAAAAGCAAAATTCCCAAACCGCTCGCGTGGGTGCTTCTACGTATCACCGCCTACTATTTAGGAACACCTTCCGTAACCCACACCACCACACTCCACCGCCCTTGCGCAACACACGGACGCTACACGAGCGCCCGACGCGCACCGCACACGACCGTCCGACCGCTCCGTGACTCATGGACCCGATTCGCCTTTGTGCTCGTCGATGCGGTGTACGGCCCCGTTGAGCACTCGGACGCGCCAACCCGGCCCTCCCAACGTCAGCACAGCTGCGTAGCCGTGACAGGAAGCTGCCTGGGGCGTCCGGTGGGCATAAAGCGCGCGTGCATTCGGGCGGCGCGGCCAGGAGGCGGAAAGCAAAATTCCCAAACCGGGGAACCCGTCGCGTAAGGTGAAAGCCACGTATCTAGCCGCCTAGACTATTTGGGAGCACCTTCTCTTAACCCACACCACCACACATCGCACCGCCCTTGCGCAACACACGCTACACGAGCGCCCGACGCGCACCGCACCACCAGTCGCCACCGTCGCACGCACCGCTCAGTGCTCATACGCCGCTCCACGACGCATGGAACACCCGAATTCGCCTTTGTGCTCGTCGATGTGGTGTACGGCCCCGTTGAGCACTCGGACGCGCCAACCCGGCCCTCCCAACGTCGCTTTAGCTGCGTAGCCGTGACGGGAAGCTGCCTGGGGCGTCCGGTGAGATAAAGCGCGCGTGCATTCGAGGCGGCGCGGCCAGGAGCCGGAAAAGCAAGATTCCCAAACCGGGACGTCGCGTGGGTGAAAGCCACCGTCTAGCGCCGCCTAGACTATTTGGGAGCACCTTCTCGTAACCCACACCACCACACATCGCACCGCCCTTGCGCAACACACACGCTACACGAGCGCCCGACGCGCACCGCACCGCTGCAGTCGCCACCGTCGCACGCACCCGCTCAGTGCTCATACGCCGCTCCACGACGCATGGAAACCCGAATTCGCCTTTGTGCTCGTCGATGCGGTGTACGGCCCCGTTGACCGGCACTCGGACGCGCCAACCCGGCCCTCCCAACGTCAGCACAGCTGCGTAGCCGTGACGGGAAGCTGTGTGGGGCGTCCGGTGGGCATAAAGCGCGCGGCATTCGAGACTTCCGGCGCGGCCAGGAGCGGAAAAGCAAAATTCCCAAACCGGGACTCGAACCCGGGTCGCGTGGGTGAAAGCCACGTATCCTAACCGCCTAGAACTATTTGGGAGCACCTTCTCGTAACCCACACCACCACACATCGCACCGCCCTTGCGCAACACACACGCTACACGAGCGCCCGACGCGCACCGCACCGCAGTCGCCACCGTCGCACGCACCCGCTCAGTGCTCATACGCCGCTCCACGACGCATGGAAACCCGAATTCGCCTTTGTGCTCGTCGATGCGGTGTACGGCCCCGTTGAGCACTCGGACGCGCCAACCCGGTCCTCCCAACGCCAGCACAGCTGCGTAGCCGTAACAAGGAAGCTGCCTGGGGCGTCCGGTGGGCATAAAGCGCGCGTGCATTCGAGGCGGCGCGGCCAGGAACGGAAAAGCAAAATTCCCAAACCGGGACGTCGCGTGGGTGAGAGAGAGAGAGAGAGAGAGAGAGAGAGAGAGAGAGAGAGAGAGAGAGAGAAAGCCACGTATCCTAACCGCCTAGACTATTTGGGAGCACCTTCTCGTAACCCACGCACCACCACATATCGCACCGCCCTTGCGCAACACACACGCTACACGAGCGCCCGACGCGCACCGCACTGCAGTCGCCACCGTCGCACGCACCCGCTCCAGTGACTCATACGCCGCTCCACGACGATGGAAACCCGAATTCGCCTTTGTGCTCGTCGATGCGGTGTACGGCCCCGTTGAGCACTCGGACGCGCCAACCCGGTCCTCCCAACGTCAGCACAGCTGCGTAGCCGTGACGGGAAGCTGCCTGGGGCGTCCGGTGGGCATAAAGCGCGCGTGCATTCGAGGCGGCGCGGCCAGGAACGGAAAAGCAAAATTCCCAAACCGGGACGTCGCGTCGCGTGGGTGAAAGCCACGTATCCTAACCGCCTGAGACTATTTGGGAGCACCTTCTCGTAACCCACGCAACCACACATCGCACCGCCCTTGCGCAACACACACGCTACACGAGCGCCCGACGCGCACCGCACCGCAGTCGCCACCGTCGCACGCACCCGCTCAGTGCTCATACGCCGCTCCACGACGGATGGAAACCCGAATTCGCCTTTGTGCTCGTCGATGCGGTGTACGGCCCCGTTGAGCACTCGGACGCGCCAACCTGGTCCTCCCAACGCCAGCACAGCTGCGTAGCCGTGACGGGAAGCTGTGTGGGGCGTCCGGTGGGCATAAAGCGCGCGTGCATTCGAGGCGGCGCGGCCAGGAACGGAAAAGCAAAATTCCCAAACCGGGACGTCGCGTGGGTGAAAGCCACGTATCCTAACCGCCTAGACTATTTGGGAGCACCTTCTCGTAACCCACGCAACCACACATCGCACCGCCCTTGCGCAACACACACGCTACACGAGCGCCCGACGCGCACCGCACCGCAGTCGCCACCGTCGCACGCACCCGCTCAGTGCTCATACGCCGCTCCACGACGGATGGAAACCCGAATTCGCCTTTGTGCTCGTCGATGCGGTGTACGGCCCCGTTGAGCACTCGGACGCGCCAACCCGGTCCTCCCAACGCCAGCACAGCTGCGTAGCCGTGACGGGAAGCTGCCTGGGGCGTCCGGTGGGCATAAAGCGCGCGTGCATTCGAGGCGGCGCGGCCAGGAACGGAAAAGCAAAATTCCCAAACCGGGACGTCGCGTGGGTGAAAGCCACGTATCCTAACCGCCTAGACTATTTGGGAGCACCTTCTCGTAACCCACGCAACCACACATCGCACCGCCCTTGCGCAACACACACGCTACACGAGCGCCCGACGCGCACCGCACCGCCGCCACCGTCGCCACCAGTGTCGCACATGGCGAATTCCCGCTCAGTGCGTTCATCGGACGCCGCTCCCACGACGGAGCCGTGGAAACCCGAATTCGCCTCGCGTTGAAAGCCACGTGCTCGTCGATGCGGTGTACGGCCCCGTTGAGCACTCGGACGCGCCAACCTGGTCCTCCCAACGCCAGCACAGCTGCGTAGCCGTGACAGGAAGCTGCCTGGGGCGTCCGGTGGGCATAAAGCGCGCGTGCATTCGAGGCGGCGCGGCCAGGAACGGAAAAGCAAAATTCCCAAACCGGGACGTCGCGTGGGTGAAAGCCACGTATCCTAACCGCCTAGACTATTTGGGAGCACCTTCTCGTAACCCACGCAACCACACATCGCACCGCCCTTGCGCAACACACACGCTACACGAGCGCCCGACGCGCACCGCACCGCAGTCGCCACCGTCGCACGCACCCGCTCAGTGCTCATACGCCGCTCCACGACGGATGGAAACCCGAATTCGCCTTTGTGCTCGTCGATGCGGTGTACGGCCCCGTTGAGCACTCGGACGCGCCAACCCGGTCCTCCCAACGCCAGCACAGCTGCGTAGCCGTGACAGGAAGCTGCCTGGGGCGTCCGGTGGGCATAAAGCGCGCGTGCATTCGAGGCGGCGCGGCCAGGAACGGAAAAGCAAAATTCCCAAACCGGGACGTCGCGTGGGTGAAAGCCACGTATCCTAACCGCCTAGACTATTTGGGAGCACCTTCTCGTAACCCACGCAACCACACATCGCACCGCCCTTGCGCAACACACACGCTACACGAGCGCCCGACGCGCACCGCACCGCAGTCGCCACCGTCGCACGCACCCGCTCAGTGCTCATACGCCGCTCCACGACGGATGGAAACCCGAATTCGCCTTTGTGCTCGTCGATGCGGTGTACGGCCCCGTTGAGCACTCGGACGCGCCAACCCGGTCCTCCCAACGCCAGCACAGCTGCGTAGCCGTGACGGGAAGCTGCCTGGGGCGTCCGGTGGGCATAAAGCGCGCGTGCATTCGAGGCGGCGCGGCCAGGAACGGAAAAGCAAAATTCCCAAACCGGGACGTCGCGTGGGTGAAAGCCACGTATCTAACCGCCTAGACTATTTGGGAGCACCTTCTCGTAACCCACGCAACCACACATCGCACCGCCCTTGCGCAACACACACGCTACACGAGCGCCCGACGCGCACCGCACCGCAGTCGCCACCGTCGCACGCACCCGCTCAGTGCTCATACGCCGCTCCACGACGGATGGAAACCCGAATTCGCCTTTGTGCTCGTCGATGCGGTGTACGGCCCCGTTGAGCACTCGGACGCGCCAACCCGGTCCTCCCAACGCCAGCACAGCTGCGTAGCCGTGACGGGAAGCTGCCTGGGGCGTCCGGTGGGCATAAAGCGCGCGTGCATTCGAGGCGGCGCGGCCAGGAACGGAAAAGCAAAATTCCCAAACCGGGACGTCGCGTGGGTGAAAGCCACGTATCCTAACCGCCTAGACTATTTGGGAGCACCTTCTCGTAACCCACGCAACCACACATCGCACCGCCCTTGCGCAACACACACGCTACACGAGCGCCCGACGCGCACCGCACCGCAGTCGCCACCGTCGCACGCACCCGCTCAGTGCTCATACGCCGCTCCACGACGGATGGAAACCCGAATTCGCCTTTGTGCTCGTCGATGCGGTGTACGGCCCCGTTGAGCACTCGGACGCGCCAACCCGGTCCTCCCAACGCCAGCACAGCTGCGTAGCCGTGACGGGAAGCTGTGTGGGGCGTCCGGTGGGCATAAAGCGCGCGTGCATTCGAGGCGGCGCGGCCAGGAACGGAAAAGCAAAATTCCCAAACCGGGACGTCGCGTGGGTGAAAGCCACGTATCCTAACCGCCTAGACTATTTGGGAGCACCTTCTCGTAACCCACGCAACCACACATCGCACCGCCCTTGCGCAACACACACGCTACACGAGCGCCCGACGCGCACCGCACCGCAGTCGCCACCGTCGCACGCACCCGCTCAGTGCTCATACGCCGCTCCACGACGGATGGAAACCCGAATTCGCCTTTGTGCTCGTCGATGCGGTGTACGGCCCCGTTGAGCACTCGGACGCGCCAACCCGGTCCTCCCCAACGCCAGCACAGCTGCGTAGCCGTGACGGGAAGCTGTGCCTGGGGCGTCCGGTGGGCATAAAGCGCGCGTGCATTCGAGGCGGCGCGGCCGGGAACGGAAAAGCAAAATTCCCAAACCGGGACGTCGCGTGGGTGAAAGCCACGTATCCTAACCGCCTAGACTATTTGGGAGCACCTTCTCGTAACCCACGCAACCACACATCGCACCGCCCTTGCGCAACACACACGCTACACGAGCGCCCGACGCGCACCGCACCGCAGTCGCCACCGTCGCACGCACCCGCTCAGTGCTCATACGCCGCTCCACGACGGATGGAAACCCGAATTCGCCTTTGTGCTCGTCGATGCGGTGTACGGCCCCGTTGAGCACTCGGACGCGCCAACCCGGTCCTCCCAACGCCAGCACAGCTGCGTAGCCGTGACGGGAAGCTGTGTGGGGCGTCCGGTGGGCATAAAGCGCGCGTGCATTCGAGGCGGCGCGGCCAGGAACGGAAAAGCAAAATTCCCAAACCGGGACGTCGCGTGGGTGAAAGCCACGTATCCTAACCGCCTAGACTATTTGGGAGCACCTTCTCGTAACCCACGCAACCACACATCGCACCGCCCTTGCGCAACACACACGCTACACGAGCGCCCGACGCGCACCGCACCGCAGTCGCCACCGTCGCACGCACCCGCTCAGTGCTCATACGCCGCTCCACGACGGATGGAAACCCGAATTCGCCTTTGTGCTCGTCGATGCGGTGTACGGCCCCGTTGAGCACTCGGACGCGCCAACCCGGTCCTCCCAACGCCAGCACAGCTGCGTAGCCGTGACGGGAAGCTGCCTGGGGCGTCCGGTGGGCATAAAGCGCGCGTGCATTCGAGGCGGCGCGGCCAGGAACGGAAAAGCAAAATTCCCAAACCGGGACGTCGCGTGGGTGAAAGCCACGTATCCTAACCGCCTAGACTATTTGGGAGCACCTTCTCGTAACCCACGCAACCACACATCGCACCGCCCTTGCGCAACACACACGCTACACGAGCGCCCGACGCGCACCGCACCGCAGTCGCCACCGTCGCACGCACCCGCTCAGTGCTCATACGCCGCTCCACGACGGATGGAAACCCGAATTCGCCTTTGTGCTCGTCGATGCGGTGTACGGCCCCGTTGAGCACTCGGACGCGCCAACCCGGTCCTCCCAACGCCAGCACAGCTGCGTAGCCGTGACGGGAAGCTGCCTGGGGCGTCCGGTGGGCATAAAGCGCGCGTGCATTCGAGGCGGCGCGGCCAGGAACGGAAAAGCAAAATTCCCAAACCGGGACGTCGCGTGGGTGAAAGCCACGTATCCTAACCGCCTAGACTATTTGGGAGCACCTTCTCGTAACCCACGCAACCACACATCGCACCGCCCTTGCGCAACACACACGCTACACGAGCGCCCGACGCGCACCGCACCGCAGTCGCCACCGTCGCACGCACCCGCTCAGTGCTCATACGCCGCTCCACGACGGATGGAAACCCGAATTCGCCTTTGTGCTCGTCGATGCGGTGTACGGCCCCGTTGAGCACTCGGACGCGCCAACCCGGTCCTCCCAACGCCAGCACAGCTGCGTAGCCGTGACGGGAAGCTGCCTGGGGCGTCCGGTGGGCATAAAGCGCGCGTGCATTCGAGGCGGCGCGGCCAGGAACGGAAAAGCAAAATTCCCAAACCGGGACGTCGCGTGGGTGAAAGCCACGTATCCTAACCGCCTAGACTATTTGGGAGCACCTTCTCGTAACCCACGCAACCACACATCGCACCGCCCTTGCGCAACACACACGCTACACGAGCGCCCGACGCGCACCGCACCGCAGTCGCCACCGTCGCACGCACCCGCTCAGTGCTCATACGCCGCTCCACGACGGATGGAAACCCGAATTCGCCTTTGTGCTCGTCGATGCGGTGTACGGCCCCGTTGAGCACTCGGACGCGCCAACCCGGTCCTCCCAACGCCAGCACAGCTGCGTAGCCGTGACGGGAAGCTGTGTGGGGCGTCCGGTGGGCATAAAGCGCGCGTGCATTCGAGGCGGCGCGGCCAGGAACGGAAAAGCAAAATTCCCAAACCGGGACTCGAACCCGGGTCGCGTGGGTGAAAGCCACGTATCCTAACCGCCTAGACTATTTGGGAGCACCTTCTCGTAACCCACGCAACCACACATCGCACCGCCCTTGCGCAACACACACGCTACACGAGCGCCCGACGCGCACCGCACCGCAGTCGCCACCGTCGCACGCACCCGCTCAGTGCTCATACGCCGCTCCACGACGGATGGAAACCCGAATTCGCCTTTGTGCTCGTCGATGCGGTGTACGGCCCCGTTGAGCACTCGGACGCGCCAACCCGGTCCTCCCAACGCCAGCACAGCTGCGTAGCCGTGACGGGAAGCTGTGTGGGGCGTCCGGTGGGCATAAAGCGCGCGTGCATTCGAGGCGGCGCGGCCAGGAACGGAAAAGCAAAATTCCCAAACCGGGACTCGAACCCGGGTCGCGTGGGTGAAAGCCACGTATCCTAACCACCTAGACTATTTGGGAGCACCTTCTCGTAACCCACGCAACCACACATCGCACCGCCCTTGCGCAACACACACGCTACACGAGCGCCCGACGCGCACCGCACCGCAGTCGCCACCGTCGCACGCACCCGCTCAGTGCTCATACGCCGCTCCACGACGATGGAAACCCGAATTCGCCTTTGTGCTCGTCGATGCGGTGTACGGCCCCGTTGAGCACTCGGACGCGCCAACCCGGTCCTCCCAATGCCAGCACAGCTGCGTAGCCGTGACGGGAAGCTGTGTGGGGCGTCCGGTGGGCATAAAGCGCGCGTGCATTCGAGGCGGCGCGGCCAGGAACGGAAAAGCAAAATTCCCAAACCGGGACTCGAACCCGGGGTCGCGTGGGTGAAAGCCACGTATCCTAACCGCCTAGACTATTTGGGAGCACCTTCTCGTAACCCACGCAACCACACATCGCACCGCCCTTGCGCAACACACACGCTACACGAGCGCCCGACGCGCACCGCACCGCAGTCGCCACCGTCGCACGCACCCGCTCAGTGCTCATACGCCGCTCCACGACGGATGGAAACCCGAATTCGCCTTTGTGCTCGTCGATGCGGTGTACGGCCCCGTTGAGCACTCGGACGCGCCAACCCGGCCCTCCCAACGCCAGCACAGCTGCTTGGGGTGCGTTGGTCCGACAACGGGAGAGCGAGCACGAAGCTGTCGGCCCGAAGCGCGGTATGGAGTGCTGCCGCAAGAATGGGAATGCGAGGCAAGCGGGGTATGTGCAGCAGCGCCCAGCGGCGGTGGGGGACGTGGCGAAGTGCTGGTGGTAGCGTTGGTTGTGGTTTGGTGTGTAGGCGTTGATTTTTGTGTCTGTGGTGTGCAATGTCGTTTGCCGGTCGTATAGCTCAGTCGGTAGAGCACAGTGCTAATAACGCTGCGGTCCAGGGTTGGAGCCCCTGTATGACCATTTTGCTCTCCTTTATCGTCTCGGCCGCGCACCAGCGACGCTGCTTTCGCGCCTCCTAGACTGCGTGGCGTGCTACCAAGGCGACTGCCGCTCGCATACCTGCATCGGTGTATTGTCAAGACACTTGCAGCGGCTACGACAAGGCCCATCCTGGCTCACACCCGACGGCTTGCCTTGCCGGCCTTGATCGGGTGTGGTTGTGGAAACTATCGCTGCGTGCTTTGCGGATGGCGTGGATCGCTTGAGGTGCCTCCTGTGCGGCTTGGGGTGCGTTGGTCCGACAACGGGGGAGAGCGAGCACGAAGCTGTCGGCCCGAAGCGCGGTAGGGAGTGCTGCCGCAAGAATGGGAATGCGAGGCAAGCGGGGTATGTGCAGCAGCGCCCAGCGGCGGTGGGGGACGTGGCGAAGCGCTGGTGGTAGCGTTGGTTGTGGTTTGGTGTGTAGGCGTTGATTTTTGTGTCTGTGGTGTGCAATGTCGTTTGCCGGTCGTATAGCTCAGTCGGTAGAGCACAGTGCTAATAACGCTGCGGTCCAGGGTTGGAGCCCCTGTATGACCATTTTGCTCTCCTTTATCGTCTCGGCCGCGCACCAGCGACGCTGCTTTCGCGCCTCTAGACTGCGTGGCGTGCTACCAAGGCGACTGCCGCTCGCATACCTGCATCGGTGTATTGTCAAGACACTTGCAGCGGCTACGACAAGGCCCATCCTGGCTCACACCCGACGGCTTGCCTTGCCGGCCTTGATAGGGTGTAGTTGTGGAAACTATCGCTGCGTGCTTTGCGGATGGCGTGGATCGTTTGAGGTGCCTCCTGTGCGGCTTGGGGTGCGTTGGTCCGACAACGGGAGAGCGAGCACGAAGCTGTCGGCCCGAAGCGCGGTATGGAGTGCTGCCGCAAGAATGGGAATGCGAGGCAAGCGGGGTATGTGCAGCAGCGCCCAGCGGCGGTGGGGGACGTGGCGAAGCGCTGGTGGTAGCGTTGGTTGTGGTTTGGTGTGTAGGCGTTGATTTTTGTGTCTGTGGTGTGCAATGTCGTTTGCCGGTCGTATAGCTCAGTCGGTAGAGCACAGTGCTAATAACGCTGCGGTCAGGGTTGGAGCCCTGTATGACCATTTTGCTCTCCTTTATCGTCTCGGCCGCGCACCAGCGACGCTGCTTTCGCGCCTCCTAGACTGCGTGGCGTGCTACCAAGGCGACTGCCGCTCGCATACCTGCATCGGTGTATTGTCAAGACACTTGCAGCGGCTACGACAAGGCCCATCCTGGCTCACACCCGACGGCTTGCCTTGCCGGCCTTGATCGGGTGTGGTTGTGGAAACTATCGCTGCGTGCTTTGCGGATGGCGTGGATCGCTTGAGGTGCCTCCTGTGCGGCAGGGTGCGTTGGTCCGACAACGGGAGAGCGAGCACGAAGCTGTCGGCCCGAAGCGCGGTAGGGAGTGCTGCCGCAAGAATGGGAATGCGAGGCAAGCGGGGTATGTGCAGCAGCGCCCAGCGGCGGTGGGGGACGTGGCGAAGCGCTGGTGGTAGCGTTGGTTGTGGTTTGGTGTGTAGGCGTTGATTTTTTGTGTCTGTGGTGTGCAATGTCGTTTGCCGGTCGTATAGCTCAGTCGGTAGAGCACAGTGCTAATAACGCTGCGGTCCAGGGTTGGAGCCCCTGTATGACCATTTTGCTCTCCTTTATCGTCTCGGCCGCGCACCGGGTGCGTTGGTCCGACAACGGGAGAGCGAGCGAGAAGGTGCTCCCAAATAGTCTAGGCGGTTAGGATACGTGGCTTTCACCCACGCGACCCGGGTTCGAGTCCCGGTTTGGGAATTTTGCTTTTCCGTTCCTGGCCGCGCCGCCTCGAATGCACGCGCGCTTTATGCCCACCGGACGCCCCACACAGCTTCCCGTCACGGCTACGCAGCTGTGCTGGCGTTGGGAGGACCGGGTTGGCGCGTCCGAGTGCTCAACGGGGCCGTACACCGCATCGACGAGCACAAAGGCGAATTCGGGTTTCCATCCGTCGTGGAGCGGCGTATGAGCACTGAGCGGGTGCGTGCGGCGGTGGCGACTGCGGTGCGGTGCGCGTCGGGCGCTCGTGTAGCGTGTGTGTTGCGCAAGGGCGGTGCGATGTGTGGTTGCGTGGGTTACGAGAAGGTGCTCCCAAATAGTCTAGGCGGTTAGGATACGTGGCTTTCACCCACGCGACGTCCCGGTTTGGGAATTTTGCTTTTCCGCTCCTGGCCGCGCCGCCTCGAATGCACGCGCGCTTTATGCCCACCGGACGCCCCAGGCAGCTTCCCGTCACGGCTACGCAGCTGTGCTGGCGTTGGGAGGACCGGGTTGGCGCGTCCGCAACCCACGCAACCACACATCGCACCGCCCTTGCGCAACACACACGCTACACGAGCGCCCGACGCGCACCGCACCGCAGTCGCCACCGTCGCACGCACCCGCTCAGTGCTCATACGCCGCTCCACGACGCATGAAACCCGAATTCGCCTTTGTGCTCGTCGATGCGGTGTACGGCCCCGTTGAGCACTCGGACGCGCCAACCCGGCCCTCTCAACGCCAGCACAGCTGCGTAGCCGTGTGTGATGTTGAGTTGTGGCCGAGCTCGCCGAGCCGACCACAGAGACAACGGGATCGGACCGAGAAGAAAGTTGACGGCGGTCCTGATTGGCCAGCGAGGTTGCCTCTCACAGTTACCGCACTGGAGTGACTAGGACTAATTTAGTGACGAAGAGTCCTCGGTTGGACCAAATATACTACCGACCGAGGACTAAAAGTCAGGAATAGGCCAGTTTTGGTCCCTCTGTGACAACCACACGAGGCCTCGTCGTAGGTACGAATTCGTACCTATGTGGGATTAGGGGATTTCCACAGAAATATGTTCACACTTGATATTTGTATGAATATTTAGGATAGAGTATAGGAAGAGCTAAGAAGGCCTCAGGGCCACAAATAACAGAGCAAGAATTTTCCCCCAACTAACGGGTCAAGTCCGGCTTCGGGTAAGCCTAGCTAGCTGACCGTAGCGACTGGATACACTCGGCTGAGTGGATGCCTGCCGACGAGCTTCAGGTACACTGACCAAAGGCTCGTCCTGTTAAAAGCCAAGAACAGAGAAGGAAAGGAGAGATATTTGGCCGATTGTTACAGCGATAACACGTTGTATACTGTATTGGAAGTGCGAAAGAGCCTTCATACATTCTTAACGCCGAGGATTGACCTCAACGGCCCCGTTAAGCCTTGACCGGCCCTGCACCTTCATTCTGAGGGACAACGAGGGTTAGCGGCACGAGCAGTACATCTAGCTTCGCTCGTGCTAGTGGTGTATTATATTTGGGTAGACACACGGACTCTGTGCACCAGAGGACACATTCCAACCCGGTGTAGAGGATCGTTCCTGAGCCTTCAGGTCTGGTTCTAACATATTCGCCGACCTTTCGAGGGAAGCGTGTGTTGTTGGTGGGACTCATCCGACTAGGAAGAGAATTTCATCTTGTTCCTACACGACAACTGGCGCCGCGACCCGGGATTGGTGTGACCTTCTGTGTGTTGTGGTCTGTGTGTAGGTTTTACCTGACGAGCGTTCAAGAGAAGAAGAACAAGAGAAAGAAGAAGAAGATGGCGAGGATTCAAGTCGACCGTACCAAAACACCGATGAAGTCGGGGGATCCGGAACGAGTTCGGGATCGACCGACGAATCGTTCGCTACCCCGGCGACAGGTCGCATGGAGCCGCTAAGCGAACGTTCCGGTCACCTTTGATCGCTCGGTGGACATTCCTGACGCCAAGTACGATGATGACGATGATTGGGAAGAGAAGGCAGAGCCCTCGTCGGCGGTGCCTGATGCCCCGGAAGATGCTATAGTCTCTTTTGGCCGTAGCGGAGGTGTGCGATCCCGCTTATCGCGCAATCTCCTTGACGAATTGGAGGGAGTGGCAGGCCCTGAACCTGCTCAATTCCACCAAGATGATGGAACCGAGGATTCGAAACCCTCGGTGATGACTGGGAGGCGACTTCTAAGTCAACTGGCAATCGGCCACCCCTCAACGGGGACACGCCGGCTGCCAACAAGGTGCTCGGACGTTGCGTGGCGATGATGAACGACAAGAGCACGTGGATGCAGATGTTTTCACCGGCGTTGGAACGCCAAAGCTATCTGGACGAACCTGGAAAACGAGCTCACGGTCCTATCGAACAGCAATACGTAAC
>JAPDHH010000017.1:0-19247 GCA_032158285.1 Phytophthora sansomeana | reverse complement strand
ACGTATTGCTCCACCGTGTTGGGTTGACGGAACGGTGACGAACTGGCGTCATTGGTCATGCGCATCGTGTTCGGCATGCCTTGTTGTATAGGTTTACGAAATTACAGGTCCGTAGCCTCAATATTGATATTGACGGAGATAGCGCCATCGTGCTGGGTTGACGGAACGGTGACGAACTGACGTCATTGGCCATGCGCATCGTATTTGGCATGGCTGGTTGTCTAGGTTTGCCGGAATTACAGGTCCGTAGCCTCAATATTGATATTGACGGAGATAGCGCCATCGTGTTGGTTGACGGAACAGTGACGAACTGGCGTCATTGGCTATGCGCATCGTGTTCGCATACTTTGTTGTCTAGGTTGCCGAAATTACAGGTCCGTAGCCTCAATATTGATATTGACGGAGATAGCGCTATCGTGCTGGGTTGACGGAATGGTGACGAACTGACGTCATTGGCCATGCGCATCGTTCGGCATGGCTGGTTGTCTAGGTTTGCCGAAATTATCCTGGTAGCCTCAATATTGATATTGACGGAGATAGCGCCATCGTGCTGGGTTGACGGAACGGTGACGAACTTGACGTCATTGGCCATGCGCATCGTGTTCAGCATGGCTTGTTGTCTAGGTTTGCCGAAATTACAGGTCCGTAGCCTTAATATTGATATTGACGGAGATAGCGCCATCGTGCTGGGTTGACGGAACAGTGACGAACTGACGTCATTGGCCATGCGCATCGTGTTCGGCATGGCTGGTTGTATAGGTTTGCCGGAATTACAGGTCCGTAGCCTCAATATTGATATTGACGGAGATAGCGCTATCGTGCTGGGTTGACGGAACGGTGACGAACTGACGTCATTGGCCATGCGCATCGTGTTCGGCATGGCTGGTTGTCTAGGTTTGCCGAAATTACAGGTCCGTAGCCTCAATATTGATATTGACGGAGATAGCGCCATCGTGCTGGGCTGGACGGAACGGTGACGAACTGACGTCATTGGCCATGCGCATCGTGTTCGGCATGGCTGGTTGTCTAGGTTTGCCGAAATTACAGGTCCGTAGGCCTCAATATTAACGGCGATAGCGCCATCGTGCTTATTTGACGGAACGGTTACGAACTGGCGTCATTGGTCATGCGCATCGTGTTCGGCATGGCTGGTTGTCTAGGTTTGCCGAAAATTACAGGTCCGTAGCCTCAATATTGATATTGACGGAGATAGCGCCATCGTGCTGGGTTGACGGAACGGTGACGAACTGGTCATTGGCCATGCGCATCGTGTTCGGCATGGCTGGTTGTCTAGGTTTGCCGAAATTACAGGTCCGTAGCCTCAATATTGATATTGACGGAGATATTATCGTGCTGGGTTGACGGAACGGTGACGAACTGACGTCATTGGCCATGCGCATCGTGTTCGGCATGGCTGGTTGTATAGGTTTGCCGAAATTACAGGTCCGTAGCCTTAATATTGACGGAGATAGCGCCATCGTGCTGGGTTGACGGAACAGTGACGAACTGACGTCATTGGCCATGCGCATCGTGTTCGGCATGGCTGGTTGTATAGGTTTGCCGAATTACAGGTCCGTAGCCTCAAAATTGACGGAGATAGCGCCAACTGACGGAGCGGTGACGAACTGGCGTCATTGGCCATGTGCATCGTGTTCGGCATGGCTGGTTGTCTAGGTTTGCCGAAATTACAGGTCCGTAGCCTCAATATTGATATTGACGGAGATAGCGCCATCGTGCTGGGTTGACGGAACGGTGACGAACTAGCGTCATTGGTCAGTGCGCATCGTGTTCGGCATGCCTTGTTGTATAGGTTTGCCGGAATTACAGGTCCGTAGCCTCAATATTGATATTGACGGATAGCGCCACCGTGCTGGGTTGACGGAACGGTGACGAACTGGCGTCATTGGCCATGCGCATCGTGTTCAGCATGGCTGGTTGTATAGGTTTGCCGAAATTACAGGTCCAGCCTCAATATTGATATTGACGGAGATAGCGCCATCGTGCTGGGTTGACGGAACGGTGACGAACTGACGTCATTGGCCATGCGCATCGTGTTCGGCATGGCTGGTTGTCTAGGTTTGCCGAAATTACAGGTCCGTAGCCTCAATATTGATATTGACGGAGATAGCGCCATCGTGCTGGGTTGACGGAACGGTGACGAACTGACGTCATTGGCCATGCGCATCGTGTTCAGCATGGCTTGTTGTCTAGGTTTGCCGAAATTACAGGTCAGTAGCCTAATATTGATATTGACGGAGATAGCGCCATCGTGCTGGGTTGACGGAACAGTGACGAACTGACGTCATTGGCCATGCGCATCGTGTTCGGCATGAAGCCGGTTGTATAGGTTTGCCGGAATACAGGTCCGTAGCCTCAATATTGATATTGACGGAGATAGCGCCATCGTGCTGGGTTGACGGAATTCGGTGAACTGACGTCATTGGCCATGCGCATCGTGTTCGGCATGGCTGGCTGTCTAGGTTTGCCGAAATTACAGGTCCGTAGCCTCAATATTGATATTGACGGAGATAGCGCCATCGTGCTGGGTTGACGGAACGGTGACGAACTGACGTCATTGGCCATGCGCATCGTGTTCGGCATGGCTGGCTGTCTAGGTTTGCTGAAATTACAGGTCCGTAGCCTCAATATTGACGGCGATAGCGCCATCGTGCTTATTTGACGGAACGGTTATGAACTGGCGTCATTGGTCATGCGCATCGTGTTCGGCATGGCTTGTCTATTGATTTGCCGAAATTACAGGTCCGTAGCCTCAAAATTGACGGAGATAGCGCCAACCGTGCTGGTCTGACGGAACGGTGACGAACTGGCGTCATTGGCCATGCGCATCGTGTTCGGCATGGCTTGCTGTCTGGGGTTCGCCGAAATTACAGGTCCGTAGCCCAATTACGGAGATAGCGCCATCGTGCTGGGTTGACGGAACAGTGACGGGCGTCATTGGCCATGCGCATCGTGTTCGGCATGGCTGGTTGTCTAGGTTTGCCGAAATTACAGGTCCGTAGCCTTAATATTGACGAGATAGCGCCAACCGTGCTGGTCTGACGGAACGGTGACGAACTGGCGTCATTGGCCATGCGCATCGTGTTCGGCATGGCTGGTTATTCAGCTCGTCGAAATTACAGGTCCGTAGCCTCAATATTGATATTGACGGATAGCGCCATCGTGCTGGGTTGACGGAACAGTGACGAACTAGCGTCATTGGTCATGCGCATCGTGTTCGGCATGCCTTGTTGTATAGGTTTGCCGAAATTACAGGTCCGTAGCCTTAATATTGACGGAGATAGCGCCAACCGTGCTGGTCTGATCGGAACGGTGACGAACTAGCGTCATTGGTCATGCGCATCGTGTTCGGCATGGCTTGCTGTATAGGTTTGCCGAAATTACAGGTCCGTAGCCTAATATTGACGGAGATAGCGCCAACCGTGCTGGTCTGACGGAACGGTGACGAACTAGCGTCATTGGCCATGCGCATCGTGTTCGGCATGCCTTGTTGTATAGGTTTGCCGAAATTACAGGTCCGTAGCCTCGATATTGACGGAGATAGCGCCAACCGTGCTGGTCTGACGGAACGATGACGAACTAGCGTCATTGGCCATGCGCATCGTGTTCGGCATGCCTTGTTGTATAGGTTTGCCGAAATTACAGGTCCGTAGCCTCAATATTGATATTGACGGAGATAGCGCCATCGTGCTGGGTTGACGGAACAGTGACGAACTAGCGTCATTGGTCATGCGCATCGTGTTCGGCATGGCTGGTTGTATAGGTTTGCCGAAATTACAGGTCCGTAGCCTTAATATTGACGGAGATAGCGCCAACCGTGCTGGTCTGACGGAACGGTGACGAACTAGCGTCATTGGCCATGCGCATCGTGTTCGGCATGCCTTGTTGTATAGGTTTGCCGAAATTACAGGTCCGTAGCCTCAATAATATTGATATTGACGGAGATAGCGCCACCGTGCTGGGTTGACGGAACGGTGACGGGCGTCATTGATTACGGGTATCGTGTTCGGCATGCCTTGTTGTAGGTTTGCCTGTGCCTACAGGTCCGTAGCCTCAATATTGATATTGACGGAGATAGCGCCATCGTGCTGGGTTGACGGAACGGTGACGAACTGACGTCATTGGCCATGCGCATCGTGTTCGGCATGCCTTGTTGTGTAGGTTTGCCGAAATTACAGGTCCGTAGCCTCAATATTGATATTGACGGAGATAGCGCCATCGTGCTGGGTTGACGGAACGGTGACGAACTGACGTCATTGGCCATGCGCATCGTGTTCGGCATGCCTTGTTGTGTAGGTTTGCCGAAATTACAGGTCCGTAGCCTCAATATTGATATTGACGGAGATAGCGCCATCGTGCTGGGTTGACGGAACGGTGACGAACTAGCGTCATTGGTCATGTGCATCGTGTTCGGCATGCCTTGTTGTATAGTTTGCCGAAATTACAGGTCCGTAGCCTTAATATTGACGGAGATAGCGCCAACCGTGCTGGTTCGACGGAACGGTGACGAACTGACGTCATTGGCCATGCGCATCGTGTTCGGCATGGCTGGTTGTTCAGGGTTTGCCGAAATTACAGGTCCGTAGCCTCAATATTGATATTGACGAAGATAGCGCCATCGTGCTGGGTTGACGGAACGGTGATAACTGGCGTCATTGGCCATGCGCACGTGTTCGGCATGCCTTGTTGTATAGGTTTGCCGAAATTACGGAATCCGTAGCCTTAATATTGACGGAGATAGCGCCATCGTGCTGGTCTGACGGAACGGTGACGAACTGGCGTCATTGGCTATGCGCATCGTGTTCGGCATGGCTGGTTGTCTAGGTTTGCCGAAATTACAGGTCCGTAGCCTTAATATTGACGGAGATAGCGCCAACCGTGCTGGTCTGACGGAACGGTGACGAACTGGCGTCATTGGCCATGCGCATCGTGTTCGGCATGGCTTGTTGTCTAGGGTTTGCCGAAATTACAGGTCCGTAGCCTTAATATTGATGGAGATAGCGCCAACCGTGCTGGTCTGACGGAACGATGACGAACTAGCGTCATTGGTCATGCGCATCGTGTTCGGCATGCCTTGTTGTATAGGTTTGCCGAAATTACAGGTCCGTAGCCTCAATATTGATATTGACGGCGATGGCGCCACTGTGCTGGATTGACGGAACGGTGACGAACTGGCGTCATTGGCCATGCGCATCGTGTTCGGCATGGCTTGTTGTCTAGGTTTGCCGAAATTACAGGTCCGTAGCCTTAATATTGACGGAGATAGCGCCAACCGTGCTGGTCTGACGGAACGGTGACGAACTAGCGTCATTGGCCATGCGCATCGTGTTCGGCATGCCTTGTTGTATAGGTTTGCCGAAATTACAGGTCCGTAGCCTCGATATTGACGGAGATAGCGCCATCGTGCTGGGTTGACGGAACAGTGACGGGCGTCATTGGCCATGCGCATCGTGTTCGGCATGGCTGGTTGTCTAGGTTTGCCGAAATTACAGGTCCGTAGCCTTTAATATTGACGGAGATAGCGCCAACCGTGCTGGTCTGACGGAACGGTGACGAACTAGCGTCATTGGTCATGCGCATCGTGTTCGGCATGCCTTGTTGTATAGGTTTGCCGAAATTACAGGTCCGTAGCCTCAATATTGACGGAGATAGCGCCAACCGTGCTGGTCTGACGGAACGGTGACGAACTAGCGTCATTGGTCATGCGCATCGTGTTCGGCATGCCTTGTTGTATAGGTTTGCCGAAATTACAGGTCCGTAGCCTCAATATTGATATTGACGGCGATGGCGCCACTGTGCTGGATTGACGGAACGGTGACGAACTGGCGTCATTGGCCATGCGCATCGTGTTCGGCATGCCTTGTTGTATAGGTTTGCCGAAATTACAGGTCCGTAGCCTCGATATTGACGGAGATAGCGCCATCGTGCTGGGTTGACGGAACAGTGACGGGCGTCATTGGCCATGCGCATCGTGTTCGGCATGGCTGGTTGTATAGGTTTGCCGAAATTACAGGTCCGTAGCCTTAATATTGACGGAGATAGCGCCAACCGTGCTGGTCTGACGGAACGATGACGAACTAGCGTCATTGGTCATGCGCATCGTGTTCGGCATGCCTTGTTGTATAGGTTTGCCGAAATTACAGGTCCGTAGCCTCAATATTGATATTGACGGCGATGGCGCCACTGTGCTGGATTGACGGAACGGTGACGAACTGGCGTCATTGGCCATGCGCATCGTGTTCGGCATGGCTTGTTGTCTAGGTTTGCCGAAATTACAGGTCCGTAGCCTTAATATTGACGGAGATAGCGCCAACCGTGCTGGTCTGACGGAACGGTGACGAACTAGCGTCATTGGCCATGCGCATCGTGTTCGGCATGCCTTGTTGTATAGGTTTGCCGAAATTACAGGTCCGTAGCCTCGATATTGACGGAGATAGCGCCAACCGTGCTGGTCTGACGGAACGATGACGAACTAGCGTCATTGGTCATGCGCATCGTGTTCGGCATGCCTTGTTGTATAGGTTTGCCGAAATTACAGGTCCGTAGCCTCAATATTGATATTGACGGCGATGGCGCCACTGTGCTGGATTGACGGAACGGTGACGAACTGGCGTCATTGGCCATGCGCATCGTGTTCGGCATGGCTTGTTGTCTAGGTTTGCCGAAATTACAGGTCCGTAGCCTTAATATTGACGGAGATAGCGCCAACCGTGCTGGTCTGACGGAACGGTGACGAACTAGCGTCATTGGCCATGCGCATCGTGTTCGGCATGCCTTGTTGTATAGGTTTGCCGAAATTACAGGTCCGTAGCCTCGATATTGACGGAGATAGCGCCATCGTGCTGGGTTGACGGAACAGTGACGGGCGTCATTGGCCATGCGCATCGTGTTCGGCATGGCTGGTTGTCTAGGTTTGCCGAAATTACAGGTCCGTAGCCTTAATATTGACGGAGATAGCGCCAACCGTGCTGGTCTGACGGAACGGTGACGAACTAGCGTCATTGGTCATGCGCATCGTGTTCGGCATGCCTTGTTGTATAGGTTTGCCGAAATTACAGGTCCGTAGCCTCAATATTGACGGAGATAGCGCCAACCGTGCTGGTCTGACGGAACGGTGACGAACTAGCGTCATTGGTCATGCGCATCGTGTTCGGCATGCCTTGTTGTATAGGTTTGCCGAAATTACAGGTCCGTAGCCTCAATATTGATATTGACGGCGATGGCGCCACTGTGCTGGATTGACGGAACGGTGACGAACTGGCGTCATTGGCCATGCGCATCGTGTTCGGCATGCCTTGTTGTATAGGTTTGCCGAAATTACAGGTCCGTAGCCTCGATATTGACGGAGATAGCGCCATCGTGCTGGGTTGACGGAACGTTGACGGGCGTCATTGGCCATGCGCATCGTGTTCGGCATGCCTTGTTGTATAGGTTTGCCGAAATTACAGGTCCGTAGCCTTAATATTGACGGAGATAACGCCAACCGTGCTGGTCTGACGGAACGGTGACGAACTGGCGTCATTGGCCATGCGCATCGTGTTCGGCATGGCTTGTTGTCTAGGTTCGCCGAAATTACAGGTCCGTAGCCTCAATATTGACGGAGATAGCGCCATCGTGCTGGGTTGACGGAACGTTGACGGGCGTCATTGGCCATGCGCATCGTGTTCGGCATGCCTTGTTGTATAGGTTTGCCGAAATTACAGGTCCGTAGCCTTAATATTGACGGAGATAGCGCCAACCGTGCTGGTCTGACGGAACGGTGACGAACTGGCGTCATTGGCCATGCGCATCGTGTTCGGCATGGCTTGTTGTCTAGGTTCGCCGAAATTACAGGTCCGTAGCCTCAATATTGACGGAGATAGCGCCATCGTGCTGGGTTGACGGAACAGTGACGGGCGTCATTGGCCATGCGCATCGTGTTCGGCATGGCTGGTTGTCTAGGTTTGCCGAAATTACAGGTCCGTAGCCTTAATATTGACGGAGATAGCGCCAACCGTGCTGGTCTGACGGAACGGTGACGAACTGGCGTCATTGGCCATGCGCATCGTGTTCGGCATGGCTTGTTGTCTAGGTTTGCCGAAATTACAGGTCCGTAGCCTTAATATTGACGGAGATAGCGCCAACCGTGCTGGTCTGACGGAACGGTGACGAACTAGCGTCATTGGTCATGCGCATCGTGTTCGGCATGCCTTGTTGTATAGGTTTGCCGAAATTACAGGTCCGTAGCCTCAATATTGATATTGACGGCGATGGCGCCACTGTGCTGGATTGACGGAACGGTGACGAACTGGCGTCATTGGCCATGCGCATCGTGTTCGGCATGGCTTGTTGTCTAGGTTTGCCGAAATTACAGGTCCGTAGCCTTAATATTGACGGAGATAGCGCCAACCGTGCTGGTCTGACGGAACGGTGACGAACTAGCGTCATTGGTCATGCGCATCGTGTTCGGCATGCCTTGTCGTATAGGTTTGCCGAAATTACAGGTCCGTAGCCTCAATATTGATATTGACGGCGATGGCGCCACTGTGCTGGATTGACGGAACGGTGACGAACTAGCGTCATTGGTCATGCGCATCGTGTTCGGCATGCCTTGTTGTATAGGTTTGCCGAAATTACAGGTCCGTAGCCTCAATGTTGACGGAGATAGCGCCAACCGTGCTGGTCTGACGGAACGGTGACGAACTAGCGTCATTGGTCATGCGCATCGTGTTCGGCATGCCTTGTTGTATAGGTTTGCCGAAATTACAGGTCCGTAGCCTCAATATTGATATTGACGGCGATGGCGCCACTGTGCTGGATTGACGGAACGGTGACGAACTGGCGTCATTGGCCATGCGCATCGTGTTCGGCATGCCTTGTTGTATAGGTTTGCCGAAATTACAGGTCCGTAGCCT
The DNA here is from genome assembly GCA_032158285.1 of Phytophthora sansomeana. Classification (NCBI taxonomy): domain Eukaryota; phylum Oomycota; class Peronosporomycetes; order Peronosporales; family Peronosporaceae; genus Phytophthora; species Phytophthora sansomeana. The sequence goes on along the minus strand of JAPDHH010000017.1, from coordinate 10,335 downwards.
CGATATTGACGGAGATAGCGCCATCGTGCTGGGTTGACGGAACAGTGACGGGCGTCATTGGCCATGCGCATCGTGTTCGGCATGGCTGGTTGTCTAGGTTTGCCGAAATTACAGGTCCGTAGCCTTAATATTGACGGAGATAGCGCCAACCGTGCTGGTCTGACGGAACGGTGACGAACTAGCGTCATTGGTCATGCGCATCGTGTTCGGCATGCCTTGTTGTATAGGTTTGCCGAAATTACAGGTCCGTAGCCTCAATATTGATATTGACGGCGATGGCGCCACTGTGCTGGATTGACGGAACGGTGACGAACTAGCGTCATTGGCCATGCGCATCGTGTTCGGCATGCCTTGTTGTATAGGTTTGCCGAAATTACAGGTCCGTAGCCTCGATATTGACGGAGATAGCGCCATCGTGCTGGGTTGACGGAACGTTGACGGGCGTCATTGGCCATGCGCATCGTGTTCGGCATGCCTTGTTGTATAGGTTTGCCGAAATTACAGGTCCGTAGCCTTAATATTGACGGAGATAGCGCCAACCGTGCTGGTCTGACGGAACGGTGACGAACTGGCGTCATTGGCCATGCGCATCGTGTTCGGCATGGCTTGTTGTCTAGGTTCGCCGAAATTACAGGTCCGTAGCCTCAATATTGACGGAGATAGCGCCATCGTGCTGGGTTGACGGAACAGTGACGGGCGTCATTGGCCATGCGCATCGTGTTCAGCATGACTTGTTGTCTAGGTTTGCCGAAATTACAGGTCCGTAGCCTTAATATTGACGGAGATAGCGCCAACCGTGCTGGTCTGACGGAACGGTGACGAACTGGCGTCATTGGCCATGCGCATCGTGTTCGGCATGGCTTGTTGTCTAGGTTTGCCGAAATTACAGGTCCGTAGCCTTAATATTGACGGAGATAGCGCCAACCGTGCTGGTCTGACGGAACGGTGACGAACTAGCGTCATTGGTCATGCGCATCGTGTTCGGCATGTCTTGTTGTATAGGTTTGCCGAAATTACAGGTCCGTAGCCTCAATATTGATATTGACGGCGATGGCGCCACTGTGCTGGATTGACGGAACGGTGACGAACTGGCGTCATTGGCCATGCGCATCGTGTTCGGCATGGCTTGTTGTCTAGGTTTGCCGAAATTACAGGTCCGTAGCCTTAATATTGACGGAGATAGCGCCAACCGTGCTGGTCTGACGGAACGGTGACGAACTAGCGTCATTGGTCATGCGCATCGTGTTCGGCATGCCTTGTTGTATAGGTTTGCCGAAATTACAGGTCCGTAGCCTCAATATTGATATTGACGGCGATGGCGCCACTGTGCTGGATTGACGGAACGGTGACGAACTAGCGTCATTGGCCATGCGCATCGTGTTCGGCATGCCTTATTGTATAGGTTTGCCGAAATTACAGGTCCGTAGCCTCGATATTGACGGAGATAGCGCCATCGTGCTGGGTTGACGGAACGTTGACGGGCGTCATTGGCCATGCGCATCGTGTTCGGCATGCCTTGTTGTATAGGTTTGCCGAAATTACAGGTCCGTAGCCTTAATATTGACGGAGATAGCGCCAACCGTACTGGGTTGACGGAACGGTGACGGGCGTCATTGGCCATGCGCATCGTGTTCGGCATGCCTTGTTGTCTAGGTTTGCCGAAATTACAGGTCCGTAGCCTCAATATTGATATTGACGGAGATAGCGCCAACCGTGCTGGGTTGACGGAACGGTGACGGGCGTCATTGGCCATGCGCATCGTGTTCGGCATGCCTTGTTGTATAGGTTTGCCGAAATTACAGGTCCGTAGCCTCAATATTGACGGAGATAGCGCCATCGTGCTGGGTTGACGGAACGGTGACGAACTAGCGTCATTGGTCATGCGCATCGTGTTCGGCATGCCTTGTTGTCTAGGTTTGCCGAAATTACAGGTCCGTAGCCTCAATATTGACGGAGGTAGCGCCAACCGTGCTGGGTTGACGGAACGGTGACGGGCGTCATTGGCCATGCGCATCGTGTTCGGCATGCCTTGTTGTATAGGTTTGCCGAAATTACAGGTCCGTAGCCTCGATATTGACGGAGATAGCGCCATCGTGCTGGGTTGACGGAACGGTGACGAACTAGCGTCATTGGTCATGCGCATCGTGTTCGGCATGGCTTGTTGTATAGGTTTGCCGAAATTACAGGTCCGTAGCCTCAATATTGATATTGACGGCGATGGCGCCACTGTGCTGGATTGACGGAACGGTGACGAACTGGCGTCATTGGCCATGCGCATCGTGTTCGGCATGGCTTGTTGTCTAGGTTTGCCGAAATTACAGGTCCGTAGCCTCAATATTGACGGAGGTAGCGCCAACCGTACTGGGTTGACGGAACGGTGACGGGCGTCATTGGCCATGCGCATCGTGTTCGGCATGCCTTGTTGTATAGGTTTGCCGAAATTACAGGTCCGTAGCCTCGATATTGACGGAGATAGCGCCATCGTGCTGGGTTGACGGAACGTTGACGGGCGTCATTGGCCATGCGCATCGTGTTCGGCATGCCTTGTTGTCTAGGTTTGCCGAAATTACAGGTCCGTAGCCTCAATATTGACGGAGGTAGCGCCAACCGTGCTGGGTTGACGGAACGGTGACGGGCGTCATTGGCCATGCGCATCGTGTTCGGCATGCCTTGTTGTATAGGTTTGCCGAAATTACAGGTCCGTAGCCTCAATATTGACGGAGATAGCGCCATCGTGCTGGGTTGACGGAACGGTGACGAACTAGCGTCATTGGTCATGCGCATCGTGTTCGGCATGGCTTGTTGTATAGGTTTGCCGAAATTACAGGTCCGTAGCCTCAATATTGATATTGACGGAGATAGCGCCACTGTGCTGGATTGACGGAACGGTGACGAACTGGCGTCATTGGCCATGCGCATCGTGTTCGGCATGCCTTGTTGTATAGGTTTGCCGAAATTACAGGTCCGTAGCCTCAATATTGACGGAGATAGCGCCATCGTGCTGGGTTGACGGAACGGTGACGAACTAGCGTCATTGGTCATGCGCATCGTGTTCGGCATGGCTTGTTGTATAGGTTTGCCGAAATTACAGGTCCGTAGCCTCAATATTGATATTGACGGCGATGGCGCCACTGTGCTGGATTGACGGAACGGTGACGAACTGGCGTCATTGGCCATGCGCATCGTGTTCGGCATGGCTTGTTGTCTAGGTTTGCCGAAATTACAGGTCCGTAGCCTCGATATTGACGGAGATAGCGCCATCGTGCTGGGTTGACGGAACAGTGACGGGCGTCATTGGCCATGCGCATCGTGTTCGGCATGGCTGGTTGTATAGGTTTGCCGAAATTACAGGTCCGTAGCCTTAATATTGACGGAGATAGCGCCAACCGTGCTGGTCTGACGGAACGGTGACGAACTAGCGTCATTGGTCATGCGCATCGTGTTCGGCATGCCTTGTTGTATAGGTTTGCCGAAATTACAGGTCCGTAGCCTCAATATTGATATTGACGGCGATGGCGCCATCGTGCTGGGTTGACGGAACGGTGACGAACTGGCGTCATTGGCCATGCGCATCGTGTTCGGCATGCCTTGTTGTCTAGGTTTGCCGAAATTACAGGTCCGTAGCCTCAATATTGACGGAGGTAGCGCCAACCGTGCTGGGTTGACGGAACGGTGACGGGCGTCATTGGCCATGCGCATCGTGTTCGGCATGCCTTGTTGTATAGGTTTGCCGAAATTACAGGTCCGTAGCCTCAATATTGACGGAGATAGCGCCATCGTGCTGGGTTGACGGAACAGTGACGGGCGTCATTGGCCATGCGCATCGTGTTCGGCATGGCTTGTTGTCTAGGTTTGCCGAAATTACAGGTCCGTAGCCTTAATATTGACGGAGATAGCGCCAACCGTGCTGGTCTGACGGAACGGTGACGAACTAACGTCATTGGTCATGCGCATCGTGTTCAGCATGGCTGGTTGTATAGGTTTGCCGAAATTACAGGTCCGTAGCCTCAATATTGACGGAGGTAGCGCCAACCGTACTGGGTTGACGGAACGGTGACGAGCTGGCGTCATTGGCTATGCGCATCGTGTTCGGCATGGCTTGTTGTCTAGGTTTGCCGAAATTACAGGTCCGTAGCCTTAATATTGACGGAGATAGCGCCAACCGTGCTGGTCTGACGGAACGGTGACGAACTAGCGTCATTGGTCATGCGCATCGTGTTCGGCATGCCTTGTTGTATAGGTTTGCCGAAATTACAGGTCCGTAGCCTCAATATTGACGGAGATAGCGCCATCGTGCTGGGTTGACGAAACAGTGACGGGCGTCATTGGCCATGCGCATCGTGTTCGGCATGGCTTGTTGTCTAGGTTTGCCGAAATTACAGGTCCGTAGCCTTAATATTGACGGAGATAGCGCCAACCGTGCTGGTCTGACGGAACGGTGATGAACTAGCGTCATTGGTCATGCGCATCGTGTTCAGCATGGCTGGTTGTATAGGTTTGCCGAAATTACAGGTCCGTAGCCTCAATATTGATATTGACGGCGATGGCGCCATCGTGCTGGGTTGACGGAACGGTGACGAACTGGCGTCATTGGCCATGCGCATCGTGTTCGGCATGCCTTGTTGTCTAGGTTTGCCGAAATTACAGGTCCGTAGCCTCAATATTGACGGAGGTAGCGCCAACCGTGCTGGGTTGACGGAACGGTGACGGGCGTCATTGGCCATGCGCATCGTGTTCGGCATGCCTTGTTGTATAGGTTTGCCGAAATTACAGGTCCGTAGCCTCAATATTGACGGAGATAGCGCCATCGTGCTGGGTTGACGGAACAGTGACGGGCGTCATTGGCCATGCGCATCGTGTTCGGCATGGCTTGTTGTCTAGGTTTGCCGAAATTACAGGTCCGTAGCCTTAATATTGACGGAGATAGCGCCAACCGTGCTGGTCTGACGGAACGGTGACGAACTAACGTCATTGGTCATGCGCATCGTGTTCAGCATGGCTGGTTGTATAGGTTTGCCGAAATTACAGGTCCGTAGCCTCAATATTGATATTGACGGCGATGGCGCCATCGTGTTGGGTTGACGGAACGGTGACGAACTGGCGTCATTGGCCATGCGCATCGTGTTCGGCATGCCTTGTTGTATAAGTTTGCCGAAATTACAGCTCCGTAGCCTCAATATTGACGGAGGTAGCGCCAACCGTGCTGGGTTGACGGAACGGTGACGGGCGTCATTGGCCATGCGCATCGTGTTCGGCATGCCTTGTTGTATAGGTTTGCCGAAATTACAGGTCCGTAGCCTCAATATTGACGGAGATAGCGCCATCGTGCTGGGTTGACGGAACAGTGACGGGCGTCATTGGCCATGCACATCGTGTTCGGCATGCCTTGTTGTATAGGTTTGCCGAAATTACAGGTCCGTAGCCTCAATATTGATATTGACGGAGATAGCGCCATCGTGCTGGGTTGACGGAACGGTGACGAACTGACGTCATTGGCCATGCGCATCGTGTTCAGCATGGCTGGTTGTATAGGTTTGCCGAAATTACAGGTCCGTAGCCTCAATATTGATATTGACGGAGATAGCGCCATCGTGCTGGGTTGACGGAACGGTGACGGGCGTCATTGGCCATGCGCATCGTGTTCAGCATGACTTGTTGTCTAGGTTTGCCGAAATTACAGGTCCGTAGCCTCAATATTGATATTGACGGAGATAGCGCCATCGTGCTGGGTTGACGGAACCGTGACGAACTGAAGTCATTGGCCATGCGCATCGTGTTCAGCATGGCTGGTTGTATAGGTTTGCCGAAATTACAGGTCCGTAGCCTCAATATTGATATTGACGGCGATGGCGCCATCGTGCTGGGTTGACGGAACGGTGACGAACTGGCGTCATTGGCCATGCGCATCGTGTTCAGCATGGCTGGTTGTATAGGTTTGCCGAAATTACAGGTCCGTAGCCTCAATATTGATATTGACGGAGATAGCGCCATCGTGCTGGGTTGACGGAACGGTGACGGGCGTCATTGGCCATGCGCATCGTGTTCGGCATGGCTTGTTGTCTAGGTTTGCCGAAATTACAGGTCCGTAGCCTCAATATTGATATTGACGGAGATAGCGCCAACCGTGCTGGGTTGACGGAACGGTGACGGGCGTCATTGGCCATGCGCATCGTGTTCAGCATGACTTGTTGTCTAGGTTTGCCGAAATTACAGGTCCGTAGCCTTAATATTGACGGAGATAGCGCCAACCGTGCTGGTCTGATGGAACGGTGACGAACTAGCGTCATTGGTCATGCGCATCGTGTTCAGCATGCCTTGTTGTCTAGGTTTGCCGAAATTACAGGTCCGTAGCCTCGATATTGACGGAGATAGCGCCATCGTGCTGGGTTGACGGAACGGTGACGGGCGTCATTGGCCATGCGCATCGTGTTCGGCATGCCTTGTTGTCTAGGTTTGCCGAAATTACAGGTCCGTAGCCTCAATATTGATATTGACGGAGATAGCGCCAACCGTGCTGGTCTGACGGAACGGTGACGAACTAGCGTCATTGGTCATGCGCATCGTGTTCGGCATGGCTTGTTGTCTAGGTTTGCCGAAATTACAGGTCCGTAGCCTCAATACTGATATTGACGGAGATAGCGCCACCGTGCTGGGTTGACGGAACGGTGACGAACTGGCGTCATTGGTCATGCGCATCGTGTTCGGCATGCCTTGTTGTATAGGTTTGCCGAAATTACAGGTCCGTAGCCTCAATATTGATATTGACGGAGATAGCGCCATCGTGCTGGGTTGACGGAACGGTGACGGGCGTCATTGGCCATGCGCATCGTGTTCAGCATGGCTTGTTGTCTAGGTTTGCCGAAATTACAGGTCCGTAGCCTCAATATTGATATTGACGGAGATAGCGCCATCGTGCTGGGTTGACGGAACGGTGACGAACTGACGTCATTGGCCATGCGCATCGTGTTCGGCATGCCTTGTTGTATAGGTTTGCCGAAATTACAGGTCCGTAGCCTCAATATTGATATTGACGGAGATAGCGCCATCGTGCTGGGTTGACGGAACGGTGACGAACTGCGTCATTGGCCATGCGCATCGTGTTCAGCATGGCTGGTTGTATAGGTTTGCCGAAATTACAGGTCCGTAGCCTCAATATTGACGGAGATAGCGCCATCGTGCTGGGTTGACGGAACGGTGACGAACTGGCGTCATTGGCCATGCGCATCGTGTTCAGCATGGCTGGTTGTCTAGGTTTGCCGAAATTACAGGTCCGTAGCCTCAATATTGATATTGACGGAGATAGCGCCATCGTGCTGGGTTGACGGAACGGTGACGGGCGTCATTGGCCATGCGCATCGTGTTCAGCATGGCTTGTTGTCTAGGTTTGCCGAAATTACAGGTCCGTAGCCTTAATATTGACGGAGATAGCGCCAACCGTGCTAGTCTGACGGAACGGTGACGAACTAGCGTCATTGGTCATGCGCATCGTGTTCGGCATGCCTTGTTGTATAGGTTTGCCGAAATTACAGGTCCGTAGCCTCGATATTGACGGAGATAGCGCCATCGTGCTGGGTTGACGGAACGGTGACAGGCGTCATTGGCCATGCGCATCGTGTTCGGCATGCCTTGTTGTCTAGGTTTGCCGAAATTACAGGTCCGTAGCCTCAATATTGATATTGACGGAGATAGCGCCATCGTGCTGGGTTGACGGAACCGTGACGAACTGACGTCATTGGCCATGCGCATCGTGTTCAGCATGGCTGGTTGTATAGGTTTGCCGAAATTACTGGTCCGTAGCCTCAATATTGATATTGACGGCGATGGCGCCATCGTGCTGGGTTGACGGAACGGTGACGGGCGTCATTGGCCATGCGCATCGTGTTCAGCATGGCTTGTTGTCTAGGTTTGCCGAAATTACAGGTCCGTAGCCTCAATATTGATATTGACGGAGATAGCGCCATCGCGCTGGGTTGACGGAACGGTGACGGGCGTCATTGGCCATGCGCATCGTGTTCAGCATGGCTGGTTGTCTAGGTTTGCCGAAATTACAGGTCCGTAGCCTCAATATTGATATTGACGGAGATAGCGCCATCGTGCTGGGTTGACGGAACGGTGACGAACTAGCGTCATTGGTCATGCGCATCGTGTTCGGCATGCCTTGTTGTATAGGTTTGCCGAAATTACAGGTCCGTAGCCTCAATATTGACGGAGATAGCGCCATCGTGCTGGGTTGACGGAACGGTGACGAACTGGCGTCATTGGCCATGCGCATCGTGTTCGGCATGCCTTGTTGTATAGGTTTGCCGAAATTACTGGTCCGTAGCCTCAATATTGATATTGACGGCGATGGCGCCATCGTGCTGGGTTGACGGAACCGTGACGAACTGACGTCATTGGCCATGCGCATCGTGTTCAGCATGGCTGGTTGTCTAGGTTTGCCGAAATTACAGGTCCGTAGCCTCAATATTGATATTGACGGAGATAGCGCCATCGTGCTGGGTTGACGGAACGGTGACGAACTGGCGTCATTGGCCATGCGCATCGTGTTCGGCATGGCTGGTTGTCTAGGTTTGCCGAAATTACAGGTCCGTAGCCTCAATATTGATATTGACGGAGATAGCGCCATCGTGCTGGGTTGACGGAACGGTGACGAACTGGCGTCATTGGCCATGCGCATCGTGTTCAGCATGGCTGGTTGTCTAGGTTTGCCGAAATTACAGGTCCGTAGCCTCAATATTGATATTGACGGCGATGGCGCCATCGTGCTGGGTTGACGGAACGGTTACGAACTGGCGTCATTGGCCATGCGCATCGTGTTCGGCATGCCTTGTTGCATAGGTTTGCCGAAATTACAGGTCCGTAGCCTCAATATTGATATTGACGGAGATAGCGCCATCGTGCTGGGTTGACGGAACGGTGACGAACTGGCGTCATTGGCCATGCGCATCGTGTTCAGCAGCGCCTTGTTGTATAGGTTTGCCGAAATTACAGGTCCGTAGCCTCAATATTGATATTGACGGAGATAGCGCCATCGTGCTGGGTTGACGGAACGGCAATACGAACTGGCGTCATTGGCCATGCGCATCGTGTTCAGCATGGCTGGTTGTCTAGGTTTGCCGAAATTACAGGTCCGTAGCCGCCTCAATATTGATATTGACGGAGATAGCGCCATCGTGCTGGGTTGACGGAACGGTGACGAACTGGCGTCATGCGCATCGTGTTCAGCATGGCTGGTTGTCTAGGTTTGCCGAAATTACAGGTCCGTAGCCTTAATATTGACGGAGGTAGCGGCCATCGTGCTGGGTTGACGGAACGGTGATGAACTAGCGTCATTGGTCATGCGCATCGTGTTCGGCATGCCTTGTTGTCTAGGTTTGCCGAAATTACAGGTCCGTAGCCTCAATATTGATATTGACGGAGATAAAGCATCGTGCTGGTTGACGGAACGGTGACGAACTGACGTCATTGGCCATGCGCATCGTGTTCGGTACGCCTTGTTGTGTAGGTTTGCCGGAAATTACAGGTCCGTAGCCTCAATATTGATATTGACGGAGATAGCGCCATCGCTGGGTTGACGGAACGGTGACGAACTGGCGTCATTGGCCATGCGCATCGTGTTCAGCATGGCTTGTTGTCTAGGTTTGCCGAAATTACAGGTCCGTAGCCCAATATTGATATTGACGGAGATAGCGCCATCGTGCTGGGTTGACGGGAACGGTGACGAACCGACGTCATTGGCCATGCGCATCGTGTTCGGCATGCCTTGTTGTGTAGGTTTGCCGAAATTACAGGTCCGTAGCCTCAATATTGATATTGACGGAGATAGTGCCATCGCGTTGGGTTGACGGAACGGTGACGAACTGACGTCATTGGCCATGTGCATCGTGTTTCGGCATGCCTTGTTGTTAGGTTTGCCGAAATTACAGGTCCGTAGCCTTAATATTGACGGAGATAGCGCCAACCGTGCGCTGGTCTGACGGAACGGTGACGAACTAGCGTCATTAATATGCGCATCGTGTTCAGCATGACTTGTTGTCTAGGTTTGCCGAAATTACAGGTCCGTAGCCTCAATATTGATATTGACGGAGATAGCGCCATCGTGCTGGGTTGACGGAACGGTGACGAACTGACGTCATTACAGCATCGTGTTCAGCATGGCTGGTTGTCTAGGTTTGCCGAAATTACAGGTCCGTAGCCTCAATATTGATATTGACGGCGATGGCGCCATCGTGCTGGGTTGACGGAATGGTGACGAACTGGCGTCATTGCTGCGCATCGTGTTCGGCATGCCTTGTTGTCTAGCAATACGTAACTGAACGAAGTAACAGCAACATT
>JAPDHH010000016.1:0-25353 GCA_032158285.1 Phytophthora sansomeana | reverse complement strand
AGTGTACGCTTCGTTCAGTTACGTATTGCTATGCGGCACCAGCCCGTTTGGAGCCAATATCAGCGCAATTGGTCGAGTATTGACGGAATCAGTACAGTTGGGCTACAGCAGTCAATACTTGGACCTAGCTAGAGGCTGTAATTTCGCGTGCATACACATTCAGGGACGCCGAACACGAGAGGTACCAGCCGACTCCCACTGTGCTTCCTTATGTTGTTGGATGCGGCACCAGCCCGTTTTGGAGCCAATATCAGCGCAATCAGCCCCGTATTGACCAGATCCAGTACAGTTGGAGAACACAGCAGTCAATACTTGGACCTAGAGGCTGTAATTTCGCGTGCATACACATTCAGGGACGCCGAACACGAGAGGTACCAGCCGACTCCCACTGTGCTTCCTTATGTTGTTGGATGCGGCACCAGCCCGTATTGCTGGAGCCAATATCAGCGCAATTGGTCGAGTATTGACGGAATCAGTACAGTTGGGCTACAGCAGTCAATACTTGGACCTGGACCTAGAGGCTGTAATTTCGCGTGCATCAATTCGGACGCCGAACACGAGTGGTACCAGCCGACTCCCACTGTCTTCCTTATGTTGCTGGATGCGGCACCAGCCCGTTTGGAGCCGATATCAGCGCAATTGGTCGAGTATTGACGGAATCAGTACAGTTGGGCTACAGCAGTCAATACTTGGACCTATGGACCTAAGGCTGTAATTTCGTGCATCCACATTTAGGGATGCCGACCACGAGTGGTACCGGCCGACTCCCACTGTGCTTCCTTATGTTGTTGGATGCGGCACCAGCCCGTTGGAGCCAATATCAGCGCAATTGGTCGAGTATTGACGGAATCGGTACAGTTGGGCTACAACAGTCAATACTTGGACCTATGGACCTAGAGGCTGTAATTTCGCGTGCATCCACATTCAGGGACGCCGAACACGAGTGGTACCAGCCGACTCCCACTGTGCTTCCTTATGTTGTTGGATGCGGCACCAGCCCGTTTGGAGCCAATATCAGCGCAATTGGTCGAGTATTGACGGAATCAGTACAGTTGGGCTACAGCAGTCAATACTTGGACCTGGCTAGAGGCTGTAATTTCGCGTGCATACACATTCAGGGACGCCGAACACGAGAGGTACCAGCCGACTCCCACTGTGCTTCCTTATGTTGTTGGATGCGGCACCAGCCCGTTTGGAGCCAATATCAGCGCAATCAGCCCCGTATTGACGGAATCAGTACGGTTGGGCTACAGCAGTCAATACTTGGACCTAGAGGCTGTAATTTCGCGTGCATACACATTCAGGGACGCCGAACACGAGAGTGGTACCAGCCGACCCACTGTGCTTCCTTATGTTGTTGGATTGCGGCACCAGCCCGTTTGGAGCCAATATCAGCGCAATTGGTCGAGTATTGACGGAATCAGTACAGTTGGGCTACAGCAGTCAATACTTGGACCTATGGACCTAGAGGCTGTAATTTCGCGTGCATCCACATTTAGGGACGCCGAACACGAGAGTGGTACCAGCCGACTCCCACTGTGCTTCCTTATGTTGCTGGATGCGGCACCAGCCCGTTTGGAGCCAATATCAGCGCAATCAGCCCGTATTGACGGAATCAGTACAGTTGGGCTACAGCAGTCAATACTTGGACCTAGCTAGAGGCTGTAATTTCGCATGCACACATTTAGGGACGCCGAACACGAGAGTGGTACCAGCCGACTCCTACTGTGCTTCCTTATGTTGTTGGATGCAGCGGCACCAGCCCGTTTGGAGCCAATATCAGCGCAATTGGTCGAGTATTGACGGAATCAGTACAGTTGGGCTACAGCAGTCAATACTTGGACCTATGGACCTAGAGGCTGTAATTTCGCGTGCATCATTCCAGGGACGCCGAACACGAGAGTGGTACCAGCCGACTCCACTGGTAACTTCCTTATGTTGCTGGATGCGGCACCAGCCCGTTTTGGAGCCAATATCAGCGCAATTGGTCGAGTATTGACGGAATCAGTACAGTTGGGCTACAGCAGTCAATGCTTGGACCTAGAGGCTGTAATTTCGCGTGCATCCACATTCAGGGACGCCGAACACGAGCACCAACCGACTCCCGCAATAACTTCCTTATGTTGTTGGATGCGGCACCAGCCCGTTTAGACCAATATCAGCGCAATTGGTCGGTATTGACGGAATCAGTACAGTTGGGCTACAGCAGTCAATACTTGGACCTATGGACCTAGAGGCTGTAATTTCGCGTGCATCCACATTCAGGGACGCCGAACACGAGAGTGGTACCAGCCGACTCCCACTGTGCTTCCTTATGTTGTTGGATGCGGCACCAGCCCGTTTGGAGCCGATATCAGCGCAATTGGTCGAGTATTGACGGAATCAGTACGGTTGGGCTACAGTTGGGCTACAGCAGTCAATACTTGGACCTAGACCTAGAGGCTGTAATTTCGCGTGCATCCACATTGGGGATGCCGACCACGAGAGTGGTACCGGCCGACTCCCACTGTGCTTCCTTATGTTGTTGGATGCGGCACCAGCCCGTTTGGAGCCAATATCAGCGCAATTGGTCGAGTATTGACGGAATCAGTACAGTTGGGCTACAGCAGTCAATAGTCAATACTTGGACCTAGAGGCTGTAATTTCGCGTGCATACACATTCAGGGACGCCGAACACGAGAGGTACCAGCCGACTCCCACTGTGCTTCCTTATGTTGTTGGATGCGGCACCTCAGCCCGTTTGGGCCAATATCAGCGCAATTGGTCGAGTATTGACGGAATCAGTACAGCCGGCTACAGCAGTCAATACTTGGACCTAGACCTAGAGGCTGTAATTTCGCGTGCATACACATTTAGGGACGCCGAACACGAGAGGTACCAGCCGACTCCCACTCAGCGCTCAGCGCAATCAGCCCCGTATTGACGGAATCATACGGCTACTCAATACTTGGACCTAGAGGCTGTAATTTCGCGTGTTGCGAGAGGTGGAATGCTTATGTTGTTGGATGCGGCACCAGCCCGTTTGGAGCCAATACAGCGTTGTATTGCAGTTGGGCTACAGTTTGGAGACTCCAATACTTGCAGCCGCACCTATGGACCTGGAGCCAATATCAGCGCTCAGCCCCGTATTGACGGAATCAGTACAGTTGGGCTACAGCAGTCAATACTTGGACCTAGCTAGAGGCTGTAATTTCATGCATTTAGGGACGCCGAACACGAGAGTGGGTACCAGCCGACTCCTACTGTGCTTCCTTATGTTGTTGTTGGATGCGGCACCAGCCCGTTTGGAGCCAATATCAGCGCAATTGGTCGAGTATTGACGGAATCAGTACGGTTGGGCTACAGCAGTCAATCTTGGACCTAGAGGCTGTTTACCAGCCGACTCACTGTGCTTCCATGGATGCGGCACCAGCCCGTTTGGAGCCAATATATTGGTCGGTATTGACGGAATCAGTACAGTTGGGCTCAGTCACTATGGACCTAGAGGCTGTAATTTCGCGTGCATCCACATTCAGGGACGCCGACGAGAGTGGTACCAGCCGACTCCCACTGTGCTTCCTTATGTTGCTGGATGCGGCACCAGCCCGTTTGGAGCCAATATCAGCGCAATTGGTCGAGTATTGACGGAATCAGTACAGTTGGGCTACAGCAGTCAATACTTGGACCTATGGACCTAGAGGCTGTAATTTCGCGTGCATCCACATTCAGGGACGCCGAACACGAGAGTGGTACCAGCCACTCCCACTGTGCTTCCTTATGTTGTTGGATGCGGCACCAGCCCGTTTGGAGCCAATATCAGCGCAATTGGTCGAGTATTGACGGAATCAGTTACATTTCGCGTGTTGGGCTACAGCAGTCAATACTTGGACCTAGACCTAGAGGCTGTAATTTCGCGTGCATCCACATTCAGGGACGCCGAACACGAGAGTGGTACCAGCCGACTCCCACTGTGCTTCCTTATGTTGTTGGATGCGGCACCAGCCCGTTTGGAGCCAATATCAGCGCAATTGGTCGAGTATTGACGGAATCAGTACAGTTGGGCTACAGCAGTCAATACTTGGACCTAGAGGCTGTAATTTCGCGTGCATCCACATTTCAGGGACGCCGAACACGAGAGTGGTACCAGCCGACTCCCACTGTGCTTCCTTATGTTGTTGGATGCGGCACCAGCCCGTTTGGAGCCAATATCAGCGCAATTGGTCGAGTATTGACGGAATCAGTACAGTTGGGCTACAGCAGTCAATACTTGGACCTATGGCCAATATCACCTAGAATCATTACAGTTGGGCTACAGCAGTCAATACTTGGACCTGAGGCTGTAATTTCGCGTGCATCCACATTCAGGGACGCCGAACACGAGAGGTACCAGCCGACTCCCACTGTGCTTCCTTATGTTGTTGGATGCGGCACCAGCCCGTTTGGAGCCAATATCAGCGCAATTGGTCGAGTATTGACGGAATCAGTACAGTTGGGCTACAGCAGTCAATACTTGGACCTATGGACCTAGAGGCTGTAATTTCGCGTGCATCCACATTTAGGGACGCCGAACACGAGAGTGGTACCAGCCGACTCCCACTGTGCTTCCTTATGTTGTTGGATGCGGCACCAGCCCGTTTGGAGCCAATATCAGCGCAATTGGTCGAGTATTGACGGAATCAGTACAGTTGGGCTACAGCAGTCAATACTTGGACCTATGGACCTAGAGGCTGTAATTTCGCGTGCATCCACATTTAGGGACGCCGAACACGAGAGTGGTACCAGCCGACTCCTACTGTGCTTCCTTATGTTGTTGGATGCGGCACCAGCCCGTTTGGAGCCAATATCAGCGCAATTGGTCGAGTATTGACGGAATCAGTACAGTTGGGCTACAGCAGTCAATACTTGGACCTATGGACCTAGAGGCTGTAATTTCGCGTGCATCCACATTTAGGGACGCCGAACACGAGAGTGGTACCAGCCGACTCCTACTGTGCTTCCTTATGTTGTTGGATGCGGCACCAGCCCGTTTGGAGCCAATATCAGCGCAATTGGTCGAGTATTGACGGAATCAGTACAGTTGGGCTACAGCAGTCAATACTTGGACCTATGGACCTAGAGGCTGTAATTTCGCGTGCATCCACATTCAGGGACGCCGAACACGAGAGTGGTACCAGCCGACTCCCACTGTGCTTCCTTATGTTGCTGGATGCGGCACCAGCCCGTTTGGAGCCAATATCAGCGCAATTGGTCGAGTATTGACGGAATCAGTACAGTTGGGCTACAGCAGTCAATACTTGGACCTATGGCTAGAGGCTGTAATTTCGCATGCATACACATTTAGGGACGCCGAACACGAGAGTGGTACCAGCCGACTCCTACTGTGCTTCCTTATGTTGTTGGATGCGGCACCAGCCCGTTTGGAGCCAATATCAGCGCAATTGGTCGAGTATTGACGGAATCAGTACAGTTGGGCTACAGCAGTCAATACTTGGACCTATGGACCTAGAGGCTGTAATTTCGCGTGCATCCACATTTAGGGACGCCGAACACGAGAGTGGTACCAGCCGACTCCCACTGTGCTTCCTTATGTTGCTGGATGCGGCACCAGCCCGTTTGGAGCCAATATCAGCGCAATTGGTCGAGTATTGACGGAATCATTACAGTTGGGCTACAGCAGTCAATACTTGGACCTAGAGGCTGTAATTTCGCGTGCATCCACATTCAGGGACGCCGAACACGAGAGGTACCAGCCGACTCCCACTGTGCTTCCTTATGTTGTTGGATGCGGCACCAGCCCGTTTGGAGCCAATATCAGCGCAATTGGTCGAGTATTGACGGAATCAGTACAGTTGGGCTACAGCAGTCAATACTTGGACCTATGGACCTAGAGGCTGTAATTTCGCGTGCATCCACATTTAGGGACGCCGAACACGAGAGTGGTACCAGCCGACTCCCTACTGTGCTTCCTTATGTTGTTGGATGCGGCACCAGCCCGTTTGGAGCCAATATCAGCGCAATTGGTCGAGTATTGACGGAATCGGTACAGTTGGGCTACAGCAGTCAATACTTGGACCTATGGACCTAGAGGCTGTAATTTCGCGTGCATCCACATTCAGGGACGCCGAACACGAGAGTGGTACCAGCCGACTCCCACTGTGCTTCCTTATGTTGTTGGATGCGGCACCAGCCCGTTTGGAGCCAATATCAGCGCAATTGGTCGAGTATTGACGGAATCATTACAGTTGGGCTACAGCAGTCAATACTTGGACCTAGAGGCTGTAATTTCGCGTGCATCCACATTCAGGGACGCCGAACACGAGAGGTACCAGCCGACTCCCACTGTGCTTCCTTATGTTGTTGGATGCGGCACCAGCCCGTTTGGAGCCAATATCAGCGCAATTGGTCGAGTATTGACGGAATCAGTACAGTTGGGCTACAGCAGTCAATACTTGGACCTATGGACCTAGAGGCTGTAATTTCGCGTGCATCCACATTTAGGGACGCCGAACACGAGAGTGGTACCAGCCGACTCCTACTGTGCTTCCTTATGTTGTTGGATGCGGCACCAGCCCGTTTGGAGCCAATATCAGCGCAATTGGTCGAGTATTGACGGAATCAGTACAGTTGGGCTACAGCAGTCAATACTTGGACCTATGGACCTAGAGGCTGTAATTTCGCGTGCATCCACATTCAGGGACGCCGAACACGAGAGTGGTACCAGCCGACTCCCACTGTGCTTCCTTATGTTGCTGGATGCGGCACCAGCCCGTTTGGAGCCAATATCAGCGCAATTGGTCGAGTATTGACGGAATCAGTACAGTTGGGCTACAGCAGTCAATACTTGGACCTATGGTAGAGGCTGTAATTTCGCGTGCATCCACATTCAGGGACGCCGAACACGAGAGTGGTACCAGCCGACTCCCACTGTGCTTCCTTATGTTGTTGGATGCGGCACCAGCCCGTTTGGAGCCAATATCAGCGCAATTGGTCGAGTATTGACGGAATCAGTACAGTTGGGCTACAGCAGTCAATACTTGGACCTAGAGGCTGTAATTTCGCGTGCATCCACATTCAGGGACGCCGAACACGAGAGGTACCAGCCGACTCCCACTGTGCTTCCTTATGTTGTTGGATGCGGCACCAGCCCGTTTGGAGCCAATATCAGCGCAATTGGTCGAGTATTGACGGAATCATTACAGTTGGGCTACAGCAGTCAATACTTGGGACCTAGAGGCTGTAATTTCGCGTGCATCCACATTAGGGACGCCGAACACGAGAGTGGTACCAGCCGACTCCACTGTGCTTCCTTATGTTGTTGGATGCGGCACCAGCCCGTTTTATCAGCGCAATTGGTCGAGTATTGACGGAATCAGTACAGTTGGGCTACAGCAGTCAATACTTGGACTATGGACCTAGAGGCTGTAAGCCATTATTTAGGAGCCAATATCAGCCGAGTATTGACGGCCGTCCGTGCATACACCAGGAATCCTTATGTTGTTGGATGCGGCACCAGCCCGTTTGGAGCCGATATCAGCGCAATTGGTCAGTATTGACGGAATCAGTACAGTTGGGCTACAGCAGTCAATACCCCTAGAGGCTGTAATTTCGCGTGCATACACATTCAGGGACGCCGAACACGAGAGTGGTACCAGCCGACTCCCACTGTGCTTCCTTATGTTGTTGGATGCGGCACCAGCCCGTTTGGAGCCAATATCAGCGCAATTGGTCGAGTATTGACGGAATCAGTACAGTTGGGCTACAGCAATCAATACTTGGACCTAGCTAGAGGCTGTAATTTCGCGTGCATACACATTCAGGGACGCCGAACACGAGAGTGGTACCAGCCGACTCCTACTGTGCTTCCTTATGTTGTTGGATGCGGCACCAGCCCGTTTGGAGCCAATATCAGCGCAATTGGTCGAGTATTGACGGAATCAGTACAGTTGGGCTACAGCAGTCAATACTTGGACCTATGGACCTAGAGGCTGTAATTTCGCGTGCATCCACATTCAGGGACGCCGAACACGAGAGGTACCAGCCGACTCCCACTGTGCTTCCTTATGTTGTTGGATGCGGCACCAGCCCGTTTGGAGCCAATATCAGCGCAATTGGTCGAGTATTGACGGAATCAGTACAGTTGGGCTACAGCAGTCAATACTTGGACCTAGCTAGAGGCTGTAATTTCGCGTGCATACACATTCAGGGACGCCGAACACGAGAGTGGTACCAGCCGACTCCCACTGTGCTTCCTTATGTTGTTGGATGCGGCACCAGCCCGTTTGGAGCCAATATCAGCGCAATTGGTCGAGTATTGACGGAATCAGTACAGTTGGGCTACAGCAGTCAATACTTGGACCTATGGACCTAGAGGCTGTAATTTCGCGTGCATCCACATTCAGGGACGCCGAACACGAGAGTGGTACCAGCCGACTCTCCACTGTGCTTCCTTATGTTGCTGGATGCGGCACCAGCCCGTTTGGAGCCGATATCAGCGCAATTGGTCGAGTATTGACGGAATCAGTACAGTTGGGCTACAGCAGTCAATACTTGGACCTAGCTAGAGGCTGTAATTTCGCGTGCATACACATTCAGGGACGCCGAACACGAGAGTGGTACCAGCCGACTCCCACTGTGCTTCCTTATGTTGTTGGATGCGGCACCAGCCCGTTTGGAGCCAATATCAGCGCAATTGGTCGAGTATTGACGGAATCAGTACAGATGGGCTACAGCAATCAATACTTGGACCTAGCTAGAGGCTGTAATTTCGCATGCATACACATTTAGGGACGCCGAACACGAGAGTGGTACCAGCCGACTCCTACTGTGCTTGCGGCACCAGCCCTTATGTTGTTGGATGCGGCACCAGCTGTAATTTCCGTTTGGAGCCAATATCAGCGCAATCAGCCCCGTATTGACGGAATCAGTACAGTTGGGCTACAGCAGTCAATACTTGGACCTATGGACCTAGAGGCTGTAATTTCGCGTGCATCCACATTCAGGGACGCCGAACACGAGAGTGGTACCAGCCGACTCCCACTGTGCTTCCTTATGTTGCTGGATGCGGCACCAGCCCGTTTGGAGCCAATATCAGCGCAATTGGTCAGTATTGACGGAATCAGTACAGTTGGGCTACAGCAGTCAATACTTGGACCTAGCTAGAGGCTGTAATTTCGCGTGCATCCACATTTAGGGACGCCGAACACGAGAGTGGTACCAGCCGACTCCCTACTGTGCTTCCTTATGTTGTTGGATGCGGCACCAGCCCGTTTGGAGCCAATATCAGCGCAATTGGTCGAGTATTGACGGAATCAGTACAGTTGGGCTACAGCAGTCAATACTTGGACCTATGGCTAGAGGCTGTAATTTCGCGTGCATACACATTCAGGGACGCCGAACACGAGAGTGGTACCAGCCGACTCCCACTGTGCTTCCTTATGTTGTTGGATGCGGCACCAGCCCGTTTGGAGCCAATATCAGCGCAATTGGTCGAGTATTGACGGAATCAGTACAGTTGGGCTACAGCAGTCAATACTTGGACCTAGCTAGAGGCTGTAATTTTCGCATTTCGCGTGCATACACATTCAGGGACGCCGAACACGAGAGTGGTACCAGCCGACTCCCACTGTGCTTCCTTATGTTGTTGGATGCGGCACCAGCCCGTTTGGAGCCAATATCAGCGCAATTGGTCGAGTATTGACGGAATCAGTACAGTTGGGCTACAGCAGTCAATACTTGGACCTATGGACCTAGAGGCTGTAATTTCGCGTGCATACACATTTAGGGACGCCGAACACGAGAGTGGTACCAGCCGACTCCCACTGTGCTTCCTTATGTTGCTGGATGCGGCACCAGCCCGTTTGGAGCCAATATCAGCGCAATTGGTCGAGTATTGACGGAATCAGTACAGTTGGGCTACAGCAGTCAATACTTGGACCTAGCTAGAGGCTGTAATTTCGCATGCATACACATTTAGGGACGCCGAACACGAGAGTGGTACCAGCCGACTCCTACTGTGCTTCCTTATGTTGTTGGATGCGGCACCAGCCCGTTTGGAGCCAATATCAGCGCAATTGGTCGAGTATTGACGGAATCAGTACAGTTGGGCTACAGCAGTCAATACTTGGACCTATGGACCTAGAGGCTGTAATTTCGCGTGCATCCACATTCAGGGACGCCGAACACGAGAGTGGTACCAGCCGACTCCCACTGTGCTTCCTTATGTTGCTGGATGCGGCACCAGCCCGTTTGGAGCCAATATCAGCGCAATTGGTCGAGTATTGACGGAATCAGTACAGTTGGGCTACAGCAGTCAATACTTGGACCTAGCTAGAGGCTGTAATTTCGCATGCATACACATTTAGGGACGCCGAACACGAGAGTGGTACCAGCCGACTCCTACTGTGCTTCCTTATGTTGTTGGATGCGGCACCAGCCCGTTTGGAGCCAATATCAGCGCAATTGGTCGAGTATTGACGGAATCAGTACAGATGGGCTACAGCAATCAATACTTGGACCTAGCTAGAGGCTGTAATTTCGCATGCATACACATTTAGGGACGCCGAACACGAGAGTGGTACCAGCCGACTCCTACTGTGCTTCCTTGTGTTTTTGGATGCGGCACCAGCCCGTTTGGAGCCAATATCAGCGCAATTGGTCGAGTATTGACGGAATCAGTACAGTTGGGCTACAGCAGTGAATACTTGGACCTATGGACCTAAGGCTGTAATTTCGCGTGCATACACATTCAGGGACGCCGAACACGAGAGGTACCAGCCGACTCCCACTGTGCTTCCTTGTGTTGTTGGATGCGGCACCAGCCCGTTTGGAGCCAATATCAGTGCAATTGGTCGAGTATTGACGGAATCAGTACAGTTGGGCTACAGCAGTGAATACTTGGACCTAGCTAGAGGCTGTAATTTCGCGTGCATACACATTCAGGGACGCCGAACACGAGAGTGGTACCAGCCGACTCCTAATGTGCTTCCTTGTGTTGTTGGATGCGGCACCAGCCCGTTTGGAGCCAATATCAGCGCAATTGGTCGAGTATTGACGGAATCAGTACAGTTGGGCTACAGCAGTGAATACTTGGACCTAGCTAGAGGCTGTAATTTCGCGTGCATACACATTCAGGGACGCCGACCACGAGAGTGGTACCAGCCGACTCCCACTGTGCTTCCTTATGTTGCTGGATGCGGCACCAGCCCGTTTGGAGCCAATATCAGCGCAATTGGTCGAGTATTGACGGAATCAGTACAGTTGGGCTACAGCAGTCAATACTTTGACCTAGCTAGAGGCTGTAATTTCGCGTGCATACACATTCAGGGATGACGAACACGAGTGGTATCAGCCGACTCCCACTGTGCTTCCTTATGTTGATGGATCCGACACCAGTCCGTTTGGAGCCAATATCAGCGCAATTGGTCAGCCCCGTATTGACGGAAGTCAGTACAGTTGGGCTACAGCAGTCAATACTTGGACCTAGCTAGAGGCTGTAATTTCGCGTGCATACACATTCAGGGACGCCGAACACGAGAGGTACCAGCCGACTCCCACTGTGCTTCCTTGTGTTGTTGGATGCGGCACCAGCCCGTTTGGAGCCAATATCAGTGCAATTGGTCGAGTATTGACGGAATCAGTACAGTTGGGCTACAGCAGTCAATACTTGGACCTAGAGGCTGTAATTTCGCGTGCATACACATTCAGGGACGCCGAACACGAGAGGTACCAGCCGACTCCCACTGTGCTTCCTTGTGTTGTTGGATGCGGCACCAGCCCGTTTGGAGCCAATATCAGTGCAATTGGTCGAGTATTGACGGAATCAGTACAGTTGGGCTACAGCAGTCAATACTTGGACCTAGAGGCTGTAATTTCGCGTGCATACACATTCAGGGACGCCGAACACGAGAGTGGTACCAGCCGACTCCTAATGTGCTTCCTTGTGTTGTTGGATGCGGCACCAGCCCGTTTGGAGCCAATATCAGCGCAATTGGTCGAGTATTGACGGAATCAGTACAGTTGGGCTACAGCAGTGAATACTTGGACCTAGCTAGAGGCTGTAATTTCGCGTGCATACACATTCAGGGACGCCGACCACGAGAGTGGTACCAGCCGACTCCCACTGTGCTTCCTTATGTTGCTGGATGCGGCACCAGCCCGTTTGGAGCCAATATCAGCGCAATTGGTCGAGTATTGACGGAATCAGTACAGTTGGGCTACAGCAGTCAATACTTTGACCTAGCTAGAGGCTGTAATTTCGCGTGCATACACATTCAGGGATGACGAACACGAGTGGTATCAGCCGACTCCCACTGTGCTTCCTTATGTTGATGGATCCGACACCAGTCCGTTTGGAGCCAATATCAGCGCAATCAGCCCCGTATTGACGGAGTCAGTACAGTTGGGCTACAGCAGTCAATACTTGGACCTAGCTAGAGGCTGTAATTTCGCGTGCATACACATTCAGGGACGCCGAACACGAGAGGTACCAGCCGACTCCCACTGTGCTTCCTTGTGTTGTTGGATGCGGCACCAGCCCGTTTGGAGCCAATATCAGTGCAATTGGTCGAGTATTGACGGAATCAGTACAGTTGGGCTACAGCAGTCAATACTTGGACCTAGCTAGAGGCTGTAATTTCGCGTGCATACACATTCAGGGATGACGAACACGAGTGGTATCAGCCGACTCCCACTGTGCTTCCTTATGTTGATGGATCCGACACCAGTCCGTTTGGAGCCAATATCAGCGCAATTGGTCGAGTATTGACGGAATCAGTACAGTTGGGCTACAGCAGTCAATACTTTGACCTAGCTAGAGGCTGTAATTTCGCGTGCATACACATTCAGGGATGACGAACACGAGTGGTATCAGCCGACTCCCACTGTGCTTCCTTATGTTGATGGATCCGACACCAGTCCGTTTGGAGCCAATATCAGCGCAATCAGCCCCGTATTGACGGAGTCAGTACAGTTGGGCTACAGCAGTCAATACTTGGACCTAGCTAGAGGCTGTAATTTCGCGTGCATACACATTCAGGGACGCCGAACACGAGAGGTACCAGCCGACTCCCACTGTGCTTCCTTGTGTTGTTGGATGCGGCACCAGCCCGTTTGGAGCCAATATCAGTGCAATTGGTCGAGTATTGACGGAATCAGTACAGTTGGGCTACAGCAGTCAATACTTGGACTAGCTAGAGGCTGTAATTTCGCGTGCATACACATTCAGGGACGCCGAACACGAGAGGTACCAGCCGACTCCCACTGTGCTTCCTTGTGTTGTTGGATGGCGGCACCAGCCCGTTTGGAGCCAATATCAGTGCAATTGGTCGAGTATTCAGCGACGGAATCAGTACAGTTGGGCTACAGCAGTCAATACTTGGACCTAGCTAGAGGCTGTAATTTCGCGTGCATACACATTCAGGGACGCCGAACACGAGAGGTACCAGCCGACTCCCACTGTGCTTCCTTGTGTTGTTGGATGCGGCACCAGCCCGTTTGGAGCCAATATCAGTGCAATTGGTCGAGTATTGACGGAATCAGTACAGTTGGGCTACAGCAGTCAATACTTGGACCTAGAGGCTGTAATTTCGCGTGCATACACATTCAGGGACGCCGAACACGAGAGGTACCAGCCGACTCCCACTGTGCTTCCTTGTGTTTTTGGATGCGGCACCAGCCCGTTTGGAGCCAATATCAGTGCAATTGGTCGAGTATTGACGGAATCAGTACAGTTGGGCTACAGCAGTGAATACTTGGACCTATGGACCTAAGGCTGTAATTTCGCGTGCATACACATTCAGGGACGCCGAACACGAGAGGTACCAGCCGACTCCCACTGTGCTTCCTTGTGTTGTTGGATGCGGCACCAGCCCGTTTGGAGCCAATATCAGTGCAATTGGTCGAGTATTGACGGAATCAGTACAGTTGGGCTACAGCAGTGAATACTTGGACCTATGGACCTAAGGCTGTAATTTCGCGTGCATACACATTCAGGGACGCCGAACACGAGAGGTACCAGCCGACTCCCACTGTGCTTCCTTGTGTTGTTGGATGCGGCACCAGCCCGTTTGGAGCCAATATCAGTGCAATTGGTCGAGTATTGACGGAATCAGTACAGTTGGGCTACAGCAGTGAATACTTGGACCTATGGACCTAGAGGCTGTAATTTCGCGCATACACATTCGGGACGCCGAACACGAGATACCACACACTGTGCTTCCTTGTGTTGTTGGATGGCACCAGCCCGTTTGGGCCAATATCAGTGCAATTGGCGAGTATTGACGAACAGTACAGTTGGGCTACAGAGTGAATACTTGGACCTATACCAGGCTGCCGCATACACTCGAGGACGCCGAACCGAGAGGTACCAGCAAACTCCCCACTGTGCTTCCTTGTGTTGTTGGATGCGGCACCAGCCCGTTTGGAGCCAATATCAGCGCAATTGGTCGAGTATTGACGGAATCAGTACAGTTGGGCTACAGCAGTGAATACTTGGACCTAGCTAGAGGCTGTAATTTCGCGTGCATACACATTCAGGGACGCCGAACACGAGAGTGGTACCAGCCGACTCCCACTGTGCTTCCTTGTGTTGTTGGATGCGGCACCAGCCCGTTTGGAGCCAATATCAGCGCAATTGGTCGAGTATTGACGGAATCAGTACAGTTGGGCTACAGCAGTGAATACTTGGACCTAGCTAGAGGCTGTAATTTCGCGTGCATACACATTCAGGGACGCCGAACACGAGAGTGGTACCAGCCGACTCCCACTGTGCTTCCTTATGTTGATGGATGCGCACCAGTCCGTTTGGAGCCAATATCAGCGCAATTGGTCGAGTATTGACGGAATCAGTACAGTTGGGCTACAGCAGTCAATACTTGGACCTAGCTAGAGGCTGTAATTTCGCGTGCATACACATTCAGGGACGCCGAACACGAGTGGTACCAGCCGACTCCCACTGTGCTTCCTTGTGTTGTTGGATGCGGCACCAGCCCGTTTGGAGCCAATATCAGTGCAATTGGTCGAGTATTGACGGAATCAGTACAGTTGGGCTACAGCAGTCAATACTTGGACTAGCTAGAGGCTGTAATTTCGCGTGCATACACATTCAGGGACGCCGAACACGAGAGGTACCAGCCGACTCCCACTGTGCTTCCTTGTGTTGTTGGATGCGGCACCAGCCCGTTTGGAGCCAATATCAGTGCAATTGGTCGAGTATTGACGGAATCAGTACAGTTGGGCTACAGCAGTCAATACTTGGACCTAGAGGCTGTAATTTCGCGTGCATACACATTCAGGGACGCCGAACACGAGAGGTACCAGCCGACTCCCACTGTGCTTCCTTGTGTTGTTGGATGCGGCACCAGCCCGTACAGTTGGAGCCAATATCAGTGCAATTGGTCGCACCAGTATTGACGGAATCAGTACAGTTGGGCTACAGCAGTGAATACTTGGACCTAGCTAGAGGCTGTAATTTCGCGTGCATACACATTCAGGGACGCCGACCACGAGAGTGGTACCAGCCGACTCCCACTGTGCTTCCTTATGTTGCTGGATGCGGCACCAGCCCGTTTGGAGCCAATATCAGCGCAATTGGTCGAGTATTGACGGAATCAGTACAGTTGGGCTACAGCAGTCAATACTTTGACCTAGCTAGAGGCTGTAATTTCGCGTGCATACACATTCAGGGATGACGAACACGAGTGGTATCAGCCGACTCCCACTGTGCTTCCTTATGTTGATGGATCCGACACCAGTCCGTTTGGAGCCAATATCAGCGCAATCAGCCCCGTATTGACGGAGTCAGTACAGTTGGGCTACAGCAGTCAATACTTGGACCTAGCTAGAGGCTGTAATTTCGCGTGCATACACATTCAGGGACGCCGAACACGAGAGGTACCAGCCGACTCCCACTGTGCTTCCTTGTGTTGTTGGATGCGGCACCAGCCCGTTTGGAGCCAATATCAGTGCAATTGGTCGAGTATTGACGGAATCAGTACAGTTGGGCTACAGCAGTCAATACTTGACCTAGAGGCTGTAATTTCGCGTGCATACACATTCAGGGACGCCGAACACGAGAGGTACCAGCCGACTCCCACTGTGCTTCCAGTTTTTGGATGCGGCACCAGCCCGTTTGGAGCCAATATCAGCAATTGGTCGAGTATTGACGGAATCAGTACAGTTGGGCTACAGCAGTCAATACTTGGACCTAGAGGCTGTAATTTCGCGTGCATACACATTCAGGGACGCCGAACACGAGAGGTACCAGCCGACTCCCACTGTGCTTCCTTGTGTTGTTGGATGCGGCACCAGCCCGTTTGGAGCCAATATCAGTGCAATTGGTCGAGTATTGACGGAATCAGTACAGTTGGGCTACAGCAGTGAATACTTGGACCTAGCTAGAGGCTGTAATTTCGCGTGCATACACATTCAGGGACGCCGACCACGAGAGTGGTACCAGCCGACTCCCACTGTGCTTCCTTATGTTGCTGGATGCGGCACCAGCCCGTTTGGAGCCAATATCAGCGCAATTGGTCGAGTATTGACGGAATCAGTACAGTTGGGCTACAGCAGTCAATACTTTGACCTAGCTAGAGGCTGTAATTTCGCGTGCATACACATTCAGGGATGACGAACACGAGTGGTATCAGCCGACTCCCACTGTGCTTCCTTATGTTGATGGATCCGACACCAGTCCGTTTGGAGCCAATATCAGCGCAATCAGCCCCGTATTGACGGAGTCAGTACAGTTGGGCTACAGCAGTCAATACTTGGACCTAGCTAGAGGCTGTAATTTCGCGTGCATACACATTCA
Organism: Phytophthora sansomeana; assembly: GCA_032158285.1. Taxonomy (NCBI): domain Eukaryota; phylum Oomycota; class Peronosporomycetes; order Peronosporales; family Peronosporaceae; genus Phytophthora; species Phytophthora sansomeana. The sequence goes on along the minus strand of JAPDHH010000016.1, from coordinate 8,567 downwards.
GGGACGCCGAACACGAGAGGTACCAGCCGACTCCCACTGTGCTTCCTTGTGCGGCACCAGCCCGTTGTTGGATGCGGCACCAGCCCGTTTGGAGCCAATATCAGTGCAATTGGTCTTATGTTGAGTATTGACGGAATCGGAGTACAGTTGGGCTACAGCAGTCAATACTTGGACCTAGAGGCTGTAATTTCGCGTGCATACACATTCAGGGACGCCGAACACGAAGAGGTACCAGCCGACTCCCACTGTGCTTCCTTGTGTTTTTGGATGCGGCACCAGCCCGTTTGGAGCCAATATCAGTGCAATTGGTCGAGTATTGACGGAATCAGTACAGTTGGGCTACAGCAGTGAATACTTGGACCTAGCTAGAGGCTGTAATTTCGCGTGCATACACATTCAGGGACGCCGAACACGAGAGTGGTACCAGCCGACTCAATGTGCTTCCTTGTGTTGTTGGATGCGGCACCAGCCCGTTTGGAGCCAATATCAGCGCAATTGGTCGAGTATTGACGGAATCAGTACAGTTGGGCTACAGCAGTGAATACTTGGACCTAGCTAGAGGCTGTAATTTCGCGTGCATACACATTCAGGGACGCCGACCACGAGAGTGGTACCAGCCGACTCCCACTGTGCTTCCTTATGTTGCTGGATGCGGCACCAGCCCGTTTGGAGCCAATATCAGCGCAATTGGTCGAGTATTGACGGAATCAGTACAGTTGGGCTACAGCAGTCAATACTTTGGACCTAGCTAGAGGCTGTAATTTCGCGTGCATACACATTCAGGGATGACGAACACGGCGAGTGGTATCAGCCGACTCCCACTGTGCTTCCTTATGTTGATGGATCCGACACCAGTCCGTTTGGAGCCAATATCAGCGCAATCAGCCCCATTGACGGAGTCAGTACAGTTGGGCTACAGCAGTCAATACTTGGACCTAGCTAGAGGCTGTACTCTGCGTACGGCACATTCAGGGACGCCGAACACGGTAGGTACCAGCCGACTCACCGTGCTTCCTTGTGTTGTTGGATGCGGCACCAGCCCGTTTGGAGCCAATATCAGTGCAATTGGTCGAGTATTGACGGAATCAGTACAGTTGGGCTACAGCAGTCAATACTTGGACCTAGAGGCTGTAATGCCTTTTCGTTACGTATTGCATACACATTCAGGGACGCCGAACACGAGAGTGTACCAGCCGACTCCCACTGTGCTTCCTTGTGTTTTTGGATGCGGCACCAGCCCGTTTGGAGCCAATATCAGTGCAATTGGTCGAGTATTGACGGAATCAGTACAGTTGGGCTACAGCTTGAGTGAATACTTGGACCTAGCTAGAGGCTGTAATTTCGCGTGCATACACATTCAGGGACGCCGAACACGAGAGTGGTACCAGCCGACTCCTAATGTGCTTCCTTGTGTTGTTGGATGCGGCACCAGCCCGTTTGGAGCCAATATCAGCGCAATTGGTCGAGTATTGACGGAATCAGTACAGTTGGGCTACAGCAGTGAATACTTGGACCTAGCTAGAGGCTGTAATTTCGCGTGCATACACATTCAGGGACGCCGAACACGAGAGGTACCAGCCGACTCCCACTGTGCTTCCTTGTGTTGTTGGATGCGGCACCAGCCCGTTTGGAGCCAATATCAGTGCAATTGGTCGAGTATTGACGGAATCAGTACAGTTGCCAGGGCTACAGCAGTGAATACTTGGACCTATGGACCTAAGGCTGTAATTTCGCGTGCATACACATTCAGGGACGCCGAACACGAGAGGTACCAGCCGACTCCCACTGTGCTTCCTTGTGTTGTTGGATGCGGCACCAGCCCGTTTGGAGCCAATATCAGCGCAATTGGTCGAGTATTGACGGAATCAGTACAGTTGGGGGCTACAGCAGTGAATACTTGGACCTAGCTAGAGGCTGTAATTTCGCGTGCATACACATTCAGGGACGCCGAACACGAGAGTGGTACCAGCCGACTCCCACTGTGCTTCCTTATGTTGTTGGATGCGGCACCAGCCCGTTTGGAGCCAATATCAGCGCAATCAGCCCCGTATTGACGGAATCAGTACAGTTGGGCTACAGCAGTGAATACTTGGACAGCTACGCTAACTGTAATTTCGCGTGCATACACATTCAGGGACGCCGACCACGAGAGTGGTACCAGCCGACTCCCACTGTGCTTCCTTATGTTGCTGGATGCGGCACCAGCCCGTTTTGGAGCCAATATCAGCGCAATTAGTCAGTATTGACGGAACTAGTACAGTTGGGCTACAGCAGTCAATACTTTGACCTAGCTAGAAGCTGTAATTTCGCGTGCATACACATTCAGGGACGCCGAACACGAGAGGTACCAGCCGACTCCCACTGTGCTTCCTTGTGTTGTTGGATGCGGCACCAACCCGTTTGGAGCCAATATCAGCGCAATTGGTCGAGTATTGACGGAATCAGTACAGTTGGGCTACAGCAGTGAATACCGGACCTAGCTAGAGGCTGTAATTTCGCGTGCATACACATTCAGACGCCGGAACACGAGAGTGGTAGCAGCCGACTCCTAATGTGCTTCCTTATGTTGCTGGATGCGGCACCAGCCCGTTTGGAGCCAATATCAGCGCAATCAGCCCTGTATTGACGGAATCAGTACAGTTGGACTACAGCAGTCAATACTGGGATTGAGAGGCTGTAATTTCGCGTGCATACACATTCAGGGACGCCGAACACGAGAGGTACCAGCCGACTTCACTGTGCTTCCTTGTGTTGTTGGATGCGGCACCAGCCCGTTTGGAGCCAATATCAGCGCAATTGGTCGAGTATTGACGGAATCAGTACAGTTGGGCTACAGCAGTGAATACTTGGACCTAGCTAGAGGCTGTAATTTCGCGTGCATACACATTCAGGGACGCCGAACACGAGAGTGGTACTGAAGCTGACTCCTAATGTGCTTCCTTATGTTGCTGGATGCGGCACCAGCCCGTTTGGAGCCAATATCAGCGCAATCAGCCCCGTATTGACGGAATCAGTACAGTTGGACTACAGCAGTCAATACTGGGATTGAGAGGCTGTAATTTCTGCATACACATTCAGGGACGCCGAACACGAGAAATTTGCCAGCCGACTCCCACTGTGCTTCCTTATGTTGTTGGATGCGGCACCAGCCCGTTTTGGAGCCAATATCAGCACAATTGGTCAGTATTGACGGAATCAGTACAGTTGGGCTACAGCAGTCAATACTTGGACCTAGCTAGAGGCTGTAATTTCGCGTGCATACACATTCAGGGACGCCGACCACGAGAGTGGTACCAGCCGACTCCTAATGTGCTTCCTTATGTTGTTGGATGCGGCACCAGCCGTTTGGAGCCAATATCAGCGCAATTGGTCGGTATTGACGGAATCAGTACAGTTGGGCTACAGCAGTCAATACTTGGACCTAAGGCTGTAATTTCGCGTGCATACACATTCAGGGACGCCGAACACGAGAGGTACCAGCCGACTCCCACTGTGCTTCCTTATGTTGTTGGATGCGGCACCAGCCCGTTTGGAGCCAATATCAGCGCAATTGGTCGAGCGTGACGGAATCAGTACAGTTGGGCTACGGCAGTCAATACTTGGACCTATGGACCTAAGGCTGTAATTTCGCGTGCATACACATTCAGGGACGCCGAACACGAGAGGTACCAGCCGACTCCCACTGTGCTTCCTTGTGTTGTTGGATGCGGCACCAGCCCGTTTGGAGCCAATATCAGCGCAATTGGTCGAGTATTGACGGAATCAGTACGGTTGGGCTACAGCAGTCAATACTGGGATTGAAGGCTGTAATTTCGCGTGCATCCACATTCAGGGACGCCGAACACGAGAGGTACCAGCCGACTCCCACTGCTTCCTTATGTTGCTGGATGCGGCACCAGCCCGTTTGGAGCCAATATCAGCGCAATCAGCCCCGTATTGACGGAATCAGTACAGTTGGACTACAGCAGTCAATACTGGGATTGAGAGGCTGTAATTTCGCGTGCATACACATTCAGGGACGCCGAACACGAGAGGTACCAGCCGACTCCCACTGTGCTTCCTTATGTTGTTGGATGCGGCACCAGCCCGTTTGGAGCCAATATCGCGCAATTGGTCGAGTATTGACGGAATCAGTACAGTTGGGCTACAGCAGTCAATACTTGGACCTAGCTAGAGGCTGTAATTTCGCGTGCATACACATTCAGGGACGCCGAACACGAGAGGTACCAGCCGACTCCCACTGTGCTTCCTTGTGTTGTTGGATGCGGCACCAGCCCGTTTGGAGCCAATATCAGCGCAATTGGTCGAGTATTGACGGAATCGGTACAGTTGGGCTACAGCAGTCAATACTGGGATTGAGAGGCTGTAATTTCGCGTGCATCCACATTCAGGGACGCCGAACACGAGAGGTACCAGCCGACTCCCACTGTGCTTCCTTATGTTGCTGGATGCGGCACCAGCCGTTTGGAGCCAATATCGGCGCAATCAGCCCCGTATTGACGGAATCAGTACAGTTGGACTACAGCAGTCAATACTGGGATTGAGAGGCTGTAATTTCGCGTGCATACACATTCAAGGGACGCGAACACGAGAGGTACCAGCCGACTCCCACTGTGCTTCCTTATGTTGTTGGATGCGGCACCAGCCCGTTTGGAGCCAATATCCAGCGCAATTGGTCGAGTATTGACGGAATCGGTACAGTTGGGCTACAGCAGTCAATACTTGGACCTATGGACCTAAGGCTGTAATTTCGCGTGCATACACATTCAGGGACGCCGACCACGAGAGTGGTACCAGCCGACTCCTAATGTGCTTCCTTATGTTGTTGGATGCGGCACCAGCCCAATTTGGAGCCAATATCAGCGCAATTGGTCAGTATTGACGGAATCAGTACAGTTGGGCTACAGCAGTCAATACTTGGACCTAGCTGAAGGCTGTAATTTCGCGTGCATACACATTCAGGGACGCCGAACACGAGAGGTACCAGCCGACTCCCACTGTGCTTCCTTATGTTGTTGGATGCGGCACCAGCCCGTTTGGAGCCAATATCAGCTGGCAATCAGCCCCGTATTGACGGAATCAGTACAGTTGGGCTACAGCAGTCAATACTTGGACCTGGACCTAAGGCTGTAATTTCGCGTGCATCCACATTCAGGGACGCCGAACACGAGAGTGGTACCAGCCGACTCCCACTGTGCTTCCTTATGTTGTTGGATGCGGCACCAGCCCGTTTTGGAGCCAATATCAGCGCAATCAGCCCCGTATTGACGGAATCAGTACAGTTGGACTACAGCAGTCAATACTGGGATTGAGGGCTGTAATTTCGCGTGCATACACATTCAGGGACGCCGAACACGAGAGGTACCAGCCGACTCCCACTGTGTACCATATGTTGTTGGATGCGGCACCAGCCCGTTTGGAGCCAATATCAGCGCAATTGGTCGAGTATTGACGGAATCAGTACAGTTGGGCTACAGCAGTCAATACTTGGACCTGGCTAGAGCTGTAATTTCGCGTGCATACACATTCAGGGACGCCGACCACGAGAGCAGTACCAGCCGACTCCTAATGTGCTTCCTTATGTTGTTGGATGCGGCACCAGCCCGTTTTGGAGCCAACTATCAGCGCAGTTGGTCGAGTATTGACGGAATCAGTACAGTTGGGCTACAGCAGTCAATGCCTGGACCTAGCTAGAGGCTGTAATTTCGCGTGCATACACATTCAGGGACGCCGAACACGAGAGGTACCAGCCGACTCCCACTGTGCTTCCTTATGTTGTTGGATGCGGCACCAGCCCGTTTGGAGCCAATATCAGCGCAATCAGCCCCGTATTGACGGAATCAGTACAGTTGGGCTACAGCAGTCAATACTTGGACCTATGGACCTAAGGCTGTAATTTCGCGTGCATCCACGTTCAGGGACGCCGAACAAAGTGGTACCAGCCGACTCCCACTGTCTTCCTTATGTTGTTGGATGCGGCACCAGCCCGTTTGGAGCCAATATCAGCGCAATCAGCCCCGTATTGACGGAATCAGTACAGTTGGACTACAGCAGTCAATACTGGGATTGAAGGCTGTAATTTCGCGTGCATACACATTCAGGGACGCCGAACACGAGTACCAGCCGACTCCCACTGTGCTTCCTTATGTTGTTGGATGCGGCACCAGCCCGTTTGGAGCCAATATCAGCGCAATTGGTCGGTATTGACGGAATCAGTACAGTTGGGCTACAGCAGTCAATACTTGGACCTAGCTAGAGGCTGTAATTTCGCGTGCATACATTCAGGGACGCCGACCACGAGAGTGGTACCAGCCGACTCTAATGTGCTTCCTTATGTTGTTGGATGCGGCACCAGCCCGTTTGGAGCCAATATCAGCGCAATTGGTCGAGTATTGACGGAATCAGTACAGTTGGGCTACAGCAGTCAATACTTGGACCTAGCTAGAGGCTGTAATTTCGCGTGCATACACATTCAGGGACGCCGGGCTTACGAAGTACCAGCCGACTCCCACTGTGCTTCCTTATGTTGTTGGATGCGGCACCAGCCCGTTTGGAGCCAATATCAGCGCAATCAGCCCCGTATTGACGGAATCAGTACAGTTGGGCTACAGCAGTCAATGCTTGGACCTATGGACCTAAGGCTGTAATTTCGCGTGCATCCACATTCAGGGACGCCGAACACGAGTGAACAGCCGACTCCCACTGTGCTTCCTTATGTTGTTGGATGCGGCACCAGCCCGTTTGGAGCCAATATCAGCGCAATCAGCCCCGTATTGACGGAATCAGTACAGTTGGGCTACAGCAGTCAATACTGGGATTGAGAGGCTGTAATTTCGCGTGCATCCACATTCAGGGACGCCGAACACGAGAGGTACCCGGCTTCGACTCCCCACTGTGCTTCCTTATGTAGCTGGATGCGGCACCAGCCCGTTGGAGCCAATATCAGCGCAATCAGCCCGTGATGACGGAATCAGTACAGTTGGGCTACAGCAGTCAATACTTGGACCTATGGACCTAAGGCTGTAATTTCGCGTGCATCCACATTCAGGGACGCCGAACACGAGAGTGGTACCAGCCGACTCCCACTGTGCTTCCTTATGTTGCTGGATGCGGCACCAGCCCGTTTGGAGCCGATATCAGCGCAATTGGTCGAGTATTGACGGAATCAGTACAGTTGGGCTACAGCGGTGTACTTGGACCTATGGACCTAAGGCTGTAATTTCGCGTGCATACACATTCAGGGACGCCGAACACGAGAGGTACCAGCCGACTCCTAATGTGCTTCCTTATGTTGTTGGATGCGGCACCAGCCCGTTTTGGAGCCAATATCAGCGCAATCAGCCCCGTATTGACGGAATCAGTACAGTTGGGCTACAGCAGTCAATACTTGGACCTATGGACCTAAGGCTGTAATTTCGCGTGCATACACATTTAGGGATGCCGACCACGAGAGTGGTACCGGCCGACTCACTGTCTGCTTCCTTGTGTTGTTGGATGCGGCGCAGCCCGTTTGGAGCCAATATCAGCGCAATTGGTCGAGTATTGACGGAATCAGTACAGTTGGGCTACAGCAGTCAATACTTGGACCTATGGACCTAAGGCTGTAATTTCGCGTGCATACACATTCAGGGACGCCGAACACGAGAGTACCAGCCGACTCCTGTGCTTCCTTGTGTTGTTGGATGCGGCACCAGCCCGTTTGGAGCCAATATCAGCGCAATTGGTCACGGTATTGACGGAATCAGTACGGTTGGGCTACAGCAGTCAATACTTGGACCTATGGACCTAAGGCTGTAATTTCGCGTGCATACACATTCAGGGACGCCGAACACGAGAGGTACCAGCCGACTCCCACTGTGCTTCCTTGTGTTGTTGGATGCGGCACCAGCCCGTTTGGAGCCAATATCAGCGCAATTGGTCGGTATTGACGGAATCGATACAGTTGGGCTGCAGCAGTCAATGCTTGGACCTATGGACCTAAGGCAGTAATTTCGCGTGCATCCACATTTAGGGACGCCGAACACGAGAGTGGTACCAGCCGACTCCCACTGTGCTTCCTTATGTTGCTGGATGCGGCACCAGCCCGTTTGGAGCCGATATCAGCGCAATTGGTCGAGTATTGACGGAATCAGTACAGTTGGGCTACAGCAGTCAATACTTGGACCTATGGACCTAAGGCAGTAATTTCGCGTGCATCCACATTTAGGGATGCCGACCACGAGGTGGTACCAGCCGACTCCCACTGTGCTTCCTTATGTTGTTGGATGCGGCACCAGCCCGTTTGGAGCCAATATCAGCGCAATCAGCCCCGTATTGACGGAATCAGTACAGTTGGCTACAGCAGTCAATACTGGGATTGAGAGGCTGTAATTTCGCGTGCATCCACATTCAGGGACGCCGAACACGAGAGGTACCAGCCGACTCCCACTGTGCTTCCTTATGTAGCTGGATGCGGCACCAGCCCGTTTGGAGCCAATATCAGCGCAATCAATTGTATTGACGGAATCAGTACAGTTGGGCTACAGCAGTCAATACTTGGACCTATGGACCTAAGGAGCAATACGTAA
>JAPDHH010000015.1:0-30763 GCA_032158285.1 Phytophthora sansomeana | reverse complement strand
TTACGTATTGTCAAACCAGATGGCAACAGGATGTATGGCCAATGACGCCAGTTTGTCACCGTTCCGTCAGACCAGCACGGTGTCACTATCTCCGTCAATATTAAGGCTACGACCTGTAATTTCGGCAAATCTATACAACCAGACATGGTGAACAGAATGCGCATGGCCAATGGCGCCAGTTTGTCACCGTTCCGCCAGAGCAGCACGGTAGCACTATCTCCGTCAATATTAAGGCTACGGACCCGTAATTTCGGCAAATCTATACAACCAGACATGGTGAACAGAATGCGCATGGCCAATGGTGCCAGTTCGTCACCGTTCCGTCAGACCAGCACGGTGGCGCTATCTCCGTCAATATTAAGGCTACGGACCTGTAATTCTTCGGCAAATCTATACAACCAGACATGGTGAACAGAATGCGCATGGCCAATGACGCCAGTTCGTCACCGTTCCGTCAGACCAGCACGGTGTCACTATCTCCGTCAATATTAAGGCTACGGACCTTGTAATTTCGGCAAACCGATACAACCAGACATGGTGAACAGGATGCGCATGGCCAATGACGCCAGTTCGTCACCGTTCCGTCAGACCAGCACGGTGGCGCTATCTCCGTCAATATTAAGGCTACGGACCTGTAATTTCGGTACCCATACAACCAGACATGGTGAACAGAATGCGTATGGCCAATGGTGCCAGTTCGTCACCGTTCCGTCAGACCAGCACGGTGGCGCTATCTCCGTCAATATTAAGGCTACGGACCTGTAATTTCGGCAAATCTATACAACCAGACATGGTGAACAGAATGCGCATGGCCAATGACGCCAGTTCGTCACCGTTCCGTCAGACCAGCACGGTGTCACTATCTCCGTCAATATTAAGGCTACGGACCTGTAATTTCGGCAAACCGATACAACCAGACATGGTGAACAGGATGCGCATGGCCAATGACGCCAGTTCGTCACCGTTCCGTCAGACCAGCACGGTGGCGCTATCTCCGTCAATATTGCTGTCACGGACCTGTAATTTTGCTGGCAAACCTATACAACCTGACATGGTGAACAGGATGCGCATGGCCAATGACGTATTATGCCAGTTCGTCACCGTTCCGTCAGACCAGCACGGTGTCACTATCTCCGTCAATATTAAGGCTACGGACCTGTAATTTCGGCAAACCGATACAACCAGACATGGTGAACAGGATGCGCATGGCCAATGACGCCAGTTCGTCACCGTTCCGTCAGACCAGCACGGTGGCGCTATCTCCGTCAATATTATGGCTACGGACCTGTAATTTCGGCAAACCTACGTATTGTCAAACCAGATGGCAACAGGATGTATGGCCAATGACGCCAGTTTGTCACCGTTCCGTCAGACCAGCACGGTGTCACTATCTCCGTCAATATTAAGGCTACGACCTGTAATTTCGGCAAATCTATACAACCAGACATGGTGAACAGAATGCGCATGGCCAATGGCGCCAGTTTGTCACCGTTCCGCCAGAGCAGCACGGTAGCACTATCTCCGTCAATATTAAGGCTACGGACCCGTAATTTCGGCAAATCTATACAACCAGACATGGTGAACAGAATGCGCATGGCCAATGGTGCCAGTTCGTCACCGTTCCGTCAGACCAGCACGGTGGCGCTATCTCCGTCAATATTAAGGCTACGGACCTGTAATTCTTCGGCAAATCTATACAACCAGACATGGTGAACAGAATGCGCATGGCCAATGACGCCAGTTCGTCACCGTTCCGTCAGACCAGCACGGTGTCACTATCTCCGTCAATATTAAGGCTACGGACCTTGTAATTTCGGCAAACCGATACAACCAGACATGGTGAACAGGATGCGCATGGCCAATGACGCCAGTTCGTCACCGTTCCGTCAGACCAGCACGGTGGCGCTATCTCCGTCAATATTAAGGCTACGGACCTGTAATTTCGGTACCCATACAACCAGACATGGTGAACAGAATGCGTATGGCCAATGGTGACGTATTATGCCAGTTCGTCACCGTTCCGTCAGACCAGCACGGTGTCACTATCTCCGTCAATATTAAGGCTACGGACCTGTAATTTCGGCAAACCGATACAACCAGACATGGTGAACAGGATGCGCATGGCCAATGACGCCAGTTCGTCACCGTTCCGTCAGACCAGCACGGTGGCGCTATCTCCGTCAATATTATGGCTACGGACCTGTAATTTCGGCAAACCTATACAACCTGACATGGTGAACAGGATGCGCATGGCCAATGACGCCGTTTGTCACCGTTCCGTCAGACCAGCACGGTGTGTCACTATCTCCGTCAATATTAAGGCTACGGACCTGTAATTTCGGCAAATCTATACAACCAGACATGGTGAACAGATGCGCATGGCCAATGCGCATGGCCAACCGTTCCGTCAGACCAGCACGCTGTGTCATCTCCGTCAATATTAAGGTCACGGACCTGTAATTTCGTTACAACCAGACATGGTGAACAGAATGCGCATGGCCAATGACGTCAGTTCGTCACCGTTTCGTCAGACCAGCACGGTGGCGCCATTCCGCCAATATTAAGGCTACGGACCTGTAATTTCGGCAAATCTATACAAAAAGACATGGTGAACAGGCATGCATGGCCAATGACGCCAGTTTGTCACCGTTCCGTCAGACCAGCACGGTGTCACTATCTCCGTCAATATTAAGGCTACGGACCTGTAATTTCGGCAAATCGTACAACCTGACATGGTGAATAGATGCGCATGGCCAGTCGGCGCCAGTTCGTCACCGTTCCGCTTTCCGTAGACCAGCCAGCACGGTGTCGCTATCTCCGTCAATATTAAGGCTACGGACCTGTAATTTCGGCAAACCCATAACCTGACATGGCGAACAGGATGCGCATGGCCAATGACGCCAGTTCGTCACCGTTCCGTCAGACCAGCACGGTGTCACTATCTCCGTCAATATTAAGGCTACGGACCTGTAATTTTGGCAAATCTATACAACCAGACATGGTGAACTTCGTTCAGACGTATGCGCATGGCCAATGACGCCAGTTCGTCACCGTTCCGTCAGACCAGCACGGTGTCGCTATCTCCGTCAATATTAAGGCTACGGACCTGTAATTTCGGCAAATCTATACAACCAGACATGGTGAACAGGATGCGCATGGCCAATGACGCCAGTTCGTCACCGTTCCGTCAGACCAGCACGGTGGCGCTATCTCCGTCAATATTAAGGCTACGGACCCCCCCCCCCCCCCCCTGTAATTTCGGCAAACCGATACAACCTGACATGGTGAACAGGATGCGCATGGCCAATGACGCCAGTTCGTCACCGTTCCGTCAGACCAGCACGGTGTCGCTATCTCCGTCAATATTAAGGCTACGGACCTTTCAATTTCGGCAAATCTATACAACCAGACATGTGAACAGAATGCGCATGGCCAATGGCGCCAGTTCGTCACCGTTCCGTCAGACCAGCTTTGACGGTGGCGCTATCTCCGTCAATATTAAGGCTACGGACCTGTAATTTCGGCAAACCGATACAACCAGACATGGTGAACAGGATGCGCATGGCCAATGACGCCAGTTCGTCACCGTTCCGTCAGACCAGCACGGTGGCGCTATCTCCGCACCGTCAATATTAAGGCTACGGACCTGTAATTTAATTTCGGCAAACGCCAGTTCGTCCGTCAGACCAGCACGGTGTCGCTATCTCCGTCAATATTAAGGCTACGGACCTGTAATTTCGGCAAATCTATACAACAGACATGGTGAACAGAATGCGCATGGCCAATGGCGCCGATTTCGTCACCGTTCCGTCAGACCAGCACGGTGGCGCTATCTCCGTCATGGTGAACAGGATGCGCATGGCCAATGACGCCACGCCAGTCCGTCAATATTAAGGCTACGGACCTGTAATTTCGGCAAACCGATCATGGTGAACAGGATGCGCATGGCCAATGACGTTCCGTTCCGTCAGCACGCTATCTCCCAATATTAAGGCTACGGACCTGCAACCAGCATTGAACACGATGCGCATGGCCAATGACGCCAGTTGGTCAGACCAGCACGGTGGCGCTATCTCCGTCAATATTTAGGCTACGGATACAACCAGACCTGTAATTTCGGCAAATCTATACAACCAGACATGGTGTGAACGATGCGCATGGCCAATGCGCAGTTCGGACCAGCACGAGTGTCGCTATCTCCGTCAATATTAAGGCTCTGTAATTTCGCAAAACCTATACAACCTGACATTCGTCAATGACCAGTTCGTCACCGTTCCGTCAGACCAGCACGGTGGCGCTATCTCCGTCAATATTAAGGCTACGGACCTGTAATTTCGGCAAATCTATACAACCAGACATGGTGAACAGAATGCGCATGGCCAATGACGCCAGTTTGTCACCGTTTCGTCACCAGCACGATGGTGCTATCTCCGTCAATATTAAGGCTACGGACCTGTAATTTTGGCAAACCGATACAACCAGACATGGTGAACAGGATGCGCATGGCCAATGACGCCAGTTCGTCACCGTTCCGTCAGACCAGCACGATGGCACTATCTCCGTCAATATTAAGGCTACGGACCTGTAATTTCGGCAAAACCTATACAACCTGACATGGTGAACAGGATGCGCATGGCCAATGGACGCCAGTTCGTCACCGTTCCGTCAGACCAGCACGGTGTCGCTATCTCCGTCAATATTAAGGCTACGGACCTGTAATTTCGGCAAAACCTATACAACCTGACATGGCGAACAGGATGCGCATGGCCAATGACGCCAGTTCGTCACCGTTCCGTCAGACCAGCACGGTGTCACTATCTCCGTCAATATTAAGGCTACGGACCTGTAATTTCGGCAAATCTATACAACCAGACATGGTGAACAGAATGCGCATGGCCAATGACGCCAGTTTGTCACCGTTTCGTCAGACCAGCACGATGGTGCTATCTCCGTCAATATTAAGGCTACGGACCTGTAATTTTGGCAAACCGATACAACCAGACATGGTGAACAGGATGCGCATGGCCAATGACGCCAGTTCGTCACCGTTCCGTCAGACCAGCACGATGGCACTATCTCCGTCAATATTAAGGCTACGGACCTGTAATTTCGGCAAAACCTATACAACCTGACATGGTGAACAGGATGCGCATGGCCAATGACGCCAGTTCGTCACCGTTCCGTCAGACCAGCACGGTAGCGCTATCTCCGTCAATATTAAGGCTACGGACCTGTAATTTCGGCAAATCTATACAACCTGACATGGTGAACAGGATGCGCATGGCCAATGACGCCAGTTCGTCACCGTTCCGTCAGACCAGCACGGTGTCGCTATCTCCGTCAATATTAAGGCTACGGACCTGTAATTTCGGCAAACCTATACAACCAGACATGGTGAACAGGAATGCGCATGGCCAATGACGCCAGTTTGTCACCGTTTCGTCAGACCAGCACGATGGTGCTATCTCCGTCAATATTAAGGCTACGGACCTGTAATTTTGGCAAACCGATACAACCAGACATGGTGAACAGGATGCGCATGGCCAATGACGCCAGTTCGTCACCGTTTCCGTCAGACCAGCACGATGGCACTATCTCCGTCAATATTAAGGCTACGGACCTGTAATTTCGGCAAAACCTATACAACCTGACATGGTGAACAGGATGCGCATGGCCAATGACGCCAGTTCGTCACCGTTCCGTCAGACCAGCACGGTAGCGCTATCTCCGTCAATATTAAGGCTACGGACCTGTAATTTCGGCAAACCTATACAACCTGACATGGTGAACAGGATGCGCATGGCCAATGACGCCAGTTCGTCACCGTTCCGTCAGACCAGCACGGTGTAGCGCTATCTCCGTCAATATTAAGGCTACGGACCTGTAATTTCGGCAAACCGATACAACCAGACATGGTGAACAGGATGCGCATGGCCAATGACGCCAGTTCGTCACCGTTCCGTCAGACCAGCACGATGGTGGCGCTATCTCCGTCAATATTAAGGCTACGGACCTGTAATTTCGGCAAACCTATACAAAAAGACATGGTGAACAGGATGCGCATGGCCAATGACGCCAGTTCGTCACCGTTTCGTCAGACCAGCACGGTGTCACTATCTCCGTCAATATTAAGGCTACGGACCTGTAATTTCGGCAAACCTATACAACCAGACATGGTGAACAGGATGCGCATGGCCAATGACGCCAGTTCGTCACCGTTCGTCAGACCAGCACGGTGGCACTATCTCCGTCAATATTAAGGCTACGGACCTGTAATTTCGGCAAAACCTATACAACCTGACATGGTGAACAGAATGCGCATGGCCAATGACGCCAGTTCGTCACCGTTCGTCAGACCAGCACGGTGGCGCTATCTCCGTCAATATTAAGGCTACGGACCTGTAATTTCGGCAAACCGATACAACCTGACATGGTGAACAGGATGCGCATGGCCAATGACGCCAGTTCGTCACCGTTCCGTCAGACCAGCACGGTGGCTATCTCCGTCAATATTAAGGCTACGGACTGTAATTTGGTGCAAACCGATACAACCTGACATGGTGAACAGATGCGCATGGCCAATGACGCCAGTTCGTCACCGTTCCGTCAGACCAGCACGGATGGCGCTATCTCCGTCAATATTAAGGCTACGGACCTGTAATTTCGGCAAAACCTATACAACCTGACATGGTGAACAGGATGCATGGCCAATGACGCCAGTTCGTCACCGTTCCGTCAGACCAGCACGGTAGCGCTATCTCCGTCAATATTAAGGCTACGGACCTGTAATTTCGGCCTATACAACCAGACATGGTGAACAATGCGCATGGCCAATGACGCCAGTTCGTGTTCCGTCAGACCAGCACGGTGGCGCTATATCCGTTAAGGCTACGGCTGTAATTTGGCAAACCTATACAATGAACAGGATGCGCCATGGCCAACGCCAATTCGTCACCGTTTCGTCAGACCAGCACGGTGTCACTATCTCCGTCAATATTAAGGCTACGGACCTGTAATTTCGGCAAATCTATACACCAGACATGGTGAACAGGATGCGCATGGCCAATGACGCCAATTCGTCACCGTTTCGTCAGACCAGCACGGTGGCGCTATCTCCGTCAATATTAAGGCTACGGACCTGTAATTTCGGCAAACCTGATACAACCTGACATGGTGAACAGTTCGTCAATGCGCATGGCCAATGACGCCAGTTCGTCACCGTTTCGTCAGACCAGCACGGTGGCGCTATCTCCGTCAATATTAAGGCTACGGACCTGTAATTTCGGCAAACCTATACAACCAGACATGGTGAACAGAATGCGCATGGCCAATGACGCCAGTTCGTCACCGTTTCGTCAGACCAGCACGGTGGCGCTATCTCCGTCAATATTAAGGCTACGGACCTGTAATTTCGGCAAACGATACAACCAGACATGGTGAACACGATGCGCATGGCCAATGACGCCAGTTCGTCACCGTTCCGTCAGACCAGCACGGTGGCGCTATCTCCGTCAATATTAAGGCTACGGACCTGTAATTTCGGCAAACCGATACAACCAGACATGGTGAACAGAATGCGCATGGCCAATGACGCCAGTTCGTCACCGTTTCGTCAGACCAGCACGGTGGCGCTATCTCCGTCAATATTAAGGCTACGGACCTGTAATTTCGGCAAATACAAAAAGACATGGCGAACAGATGCGCATGGCCAATGACGCCAGTTCGTCACCGTTTCGTCAGACCAGCACGGTGGCGCTATCTCCGTCAATATTAAGGCTACGGACCTGTAATTTCGGCAAACCTATACAACCAGACATGGTGAACAGAATGCGCATGGCCAATGACGCCATTCGTCACCGTTTCGTCAGACCAGCACGGTGGCGCTATCTCCGTCAATATTAAGGCTACGGACCTGTAATTTCGGCAAACCGATACAACCAGACATGGTGAACAGGATGCGCATGGCCAATGACGCCAGTTCGTCACCGTTCCGTCAGACCAGCACGGTGGCGCTATCTCCGTCAATATTAAGGCTACGGACCTGTAATTTCGGCAAACCGATACAACCAGACATGGTGAACAGATGCGCATGGCCAATGACGCCAGTTCGTCACCGTTTCCGTCAGACCAGCACGGTGGCGCTAAACGTCAATATTAAGGCTACGGACCTGTAATTTCGGCAAACCGATACAACCAGACATGGTGAACAGGATGCGCATGGCCAATGACGCCAGTTCGTCACCGTTTCGTCAGACCAGCACGGTGGCACTATCTCCGTCAATATTAAGGCTACGGACCTGTAATTTCGGCAAACCTATACAACCAGACATGGTGAACACGATGCGCATGGCCAATGACGCCAGTTCGTCACCGTTTCGTCAGACCAGCACGGTGGCGCTATCTCCGTCAATATTAAGGCTACGGACCTGTAATTTCGGCAAACCGATACAACCAGACATGGTGAACAGGATGCGCATGGCCAATGACGCCAGTTCGTCACCGTTTCGTCAGACCAGCACGGTGGCGCTATCTCCGTCAATATTAAGGCTACGGACCTGTAATTTCGGCAAACCGATACAACCAGACATGCCGAACACGATGCGCATGGCCAATGACGCCAGTTCGTCACCGTTCCGTCAGACCAGCACGGTGGCGCTATCTCCGTCAATATTAAGGCTACGGACCTGTAATTTCGGCAAACCGATACAACCAGACATGGTGAACACGATGCGCATGGCCAATGACGCCAGTTCGTCACCGTTCCGTCAGACCAGCACGGTGGCGCTATCTCCGTCAATATTAAGGCTACGGACCTGTAATTTCGGCAAATCTATACAACCTGACATGGTGAACAGGATGCGCATGGCCAATGACGCCAGTTCGTCACCGTTCCGTCAGACCAGCACGGTGGCACTATCTCCGTCAATATTAAGGCTACGGACCTGTAATTTCGGCAAACCGATACAACCAGACATGGTGAACAGAATGCGCATGGCCAATGACGCCAGTTCGTCACCGTTCCGTCAGACCAGCACGGTGGCGCTATCTCCGTCAATATTAAGGCTACGGACCTGTAATTTCGGCAAACCGATACAACCTGACATGGTGAACAGGATGCGCATGGCCAATGACGCCAGTTCGTCACCGTTCCGTCAGACCAGCACGGTGGCTATCTCCGTCAATATTAAGGCTACGGACCTGTAATTTCGGCAAACCGATACAACCTGACATGGTGAACAGGATGCGCATGGCCAATGACGCCAGTTCGTCACCGTTCCGTCAGACCAGCACGGTGGCACTATCTCCGTCAATATTAAGGCTACGGACCTGTAATTTATACAACCAGACATATGCGCATGGCCAATGACGCCAGTTCGTCACCGTTCCGTCAGACCAGCACGATTCCGTCAATATTAAGGCGGACCTGTAATTTCGGATACAACCTGACATGGTGAACAGGATGCGCATGGCCAATGACGCCAGTTCGTCACCGTTCCGTCAGACCAGCACGATGGCACTATCTCCGTCAATATTAAGGCTACGGACCTGTAATTTCGGCAAACCTATACAACCAGACATGGTGAACACGATGCGCATGGCCAATGACGCCAGTTCGTCACCGTTCCGTCAGACCAGCACGGTGGCGCTATCTCCGTCAATATTAATATTAAGGCTACGGATGCCTGTAGTTCGTCACCGTTTTCGCTATCTCCGCAATATTAAGGCTACGGACCTGTAATTTCGGCAAATCTATACAACCTGACATGGTGAACAGGATGCGCATGGCCAATGACGCCAGTTCGTCACCGTTCCGTCAGACCAGCACGGTGGCACTATCTCCGTCAATATTAAGGCTACGGACCTGTAATTTCGGCAAATCGATACAACCTGACATGGTGACGAACCGTTCCGTCAGGATGCGCAATATTAATGGCCAATGACGCCAGTTCGTCACCGTTCTGACGTCAGATGCCAGCAATGACGGTTCGGTTTCGTATCTCCGTCAATATTAAGGCTACGGACCTGTAATTTCGGCAAATCTATACAACCTGACATGGTGAACACGATGCGCATGGCCAATGACGCCAGTTCGTCACCGTTCCGTCAGACCAGCACGGTGGCGCTATCTCCGTCAATATTAAGGCTACGGACCTGTAATTTCGGCAAACCTATACAACCTGACATGGTGAACAGGATGCGCATGGCCAATGACGCCAGTTCGTCACCGTTCCGTCAGACCAGCACGATGGCACTATCTCCGTCAATATTAAGGCTACGGACCTGTAATTTCGGCAAATCTATACAACCTGACATGGTGAACACGATGCGCATGGCCAATGACGCCAGTTCGTCACCGTTCCGTCAGACCAGCACGGTGTCGCTATCTCCGTCAATATTAAGGCTACGGACCTGTAATTTCGGCAAACCGATACAACCAGACATGGTGAACACGATGCGCATGGCCAATGACGCCAGTTCGTCACCGTTCCGTCAGACCAGCACGGTGGCGCTATCTCCGTCAATATTAAGGCTACGGACCTGTAATTTCGGCAAACCTATACAACCAGACATGGTGAACAGAATGCGCATGGCCAATGACGCCAGTTCGTCACCGTTCCGTCAGACCAGCACGGTGGCACTATCTCCGTCAATATTAAGGCTACGGACCTGTAATTTCGGCAAACCGATACAACCAGACATGCCGAACACGATGCGCATGGCCAATGACGCCAGTTCGTCACCGTTCCGTCAGACCAGCACGGTGTCGTTCTCTACGTCAATATTAAGGCTATGGACCTGTAATTTCGGCAAACCTATACAACCAGACATGGTGAACAGAATGCGCATGGCCAATGACGCCAGTTCGTCACCGTTCCGTCAGACCAGCACGATGTCACTATCTCCGTCAATATTAAGGCTACGGACCTGTAATTTCGGCAAACCGATACAACCAGACATGCCCAACAGGATGCGCATGGCCAATGACGCCAGTTCGTCACCGTTCCGTCAGACCAGCACGGTGGCACTATCTCCGTCAATATTAAGGCTACGGACCTGTAATTTCGGCAAACCGATACAACCAGACATGCCGAACACGATGCGCATGGCCAATGACGCCAGTTCGTCACCGTTCCGTCAGACCAGCACGGTGGCGCTATCTCCGTCAATATTAAGGCTACGGACCTGTAATTTCGGCAAACCGATACAACCAGACATGCCGAACAGGATGCGCATGGCCAATGACGCCAGTTCGTCACCGTTCCGTCAGACCAGCACGGTGGCACTATCTCCGTCAATATTAAGGCTACGGACCTGTAATTTCGGCAAATCTATACAACCTGACATGGTGAACAGGATGCGCATGGCCAATGACGCCAGTTCGTCACCGTTCCGTCAGACCAGCACGGTGGCGCTATCTCCGTCAATATTAAGGCTACGGACCTGTAATTTCGGCAAACCGATACAACCAGACATGCCGAACAGGATGCGCATGGCCAATGACGCCAGTTCGTCACCGTTCCGTCAGACCAGCACGATGGCGCTATCTCCGTCAATATTAAGGCTACGGACCTGTAATTTCGGCAAACCGATACAACCTGACATGGTGAACAGGATGCGCATGGCCAATGACGCCAGTTCGTCACCGTTCCGTCAGACCAGCACGGTGGCGCTATCTCCGTCAATATTAAGGCTACGGACCTGTAATTTCGGCAAATCTATACAACCTGACATGGTGAACAGGATGCGCATGGACCAATGACGCCAGTTCGTCACCGTTCCGTCAGACCAGCACGGTGTCGCTATCTCCGTCAATATTAAGGCTACGCACCTGTAATTTCGGCAAACCGATACAACCAGACATGCCGAACACGATGCGCATGGCCAATGACGCCAGTTCGTCACCGTTCCGTCAGACCAGCACGGTGTCGCTATCTCCGTCAATATTAAGGCTACGGACCTGTAATTTCGGCAAACCGATACAACCAGACATGGTGAACACGATGCGCATGGCCAATGACGCCAGTTCGTCACCGTTCCGTCAGACCAGCACGGTGGCGCTATCTCCGTCAATATTAAGGCTACGGACCTGTAATTTCGGCAAATCTATACAACCTGACATGGTGAACAGGATGCGCATGACCAATGACGCCAGTTCGTCACCGTTCCGTCAGACCAGCACGGTGTCGCTATCTCCGTCAATATTAAGGCTACGCACCTGTAATTTCGGCAAACCGATACAACCAGACATGCCGAACACGATGCGCATGGCCAATGACGCCAGTTCGTCACCGTTCCGTCAGACCAGCACGGTGTCGCTATCTCCGTCAATATTAAGGCTACGGACCTGTAATTTCGGCAAACCGATACAACCAGACATGCCGAACACGATGCGCATGGCCAATGACGCCAGTTCGTCACCGTTCCGTCAGACCAGCACGGTGTCGCTATCTCCGTCAATATTAAGGCTACGGACCTGTAATTTCGGCAAACCGATACAACCTGACATGGTGAACAGGATGCGCATGGCCAATGACGCCAGTTCGTCACCGTTCCGTCAGACCAGCACGGTGGCGCTATCTCCGTCAATATTAAGGCTACGGACCTGTAATTTCGGCAAACCGATACAACCAGACATGCCGAACACGATGCGCATGGCCAATGACGCCAGTTCGTCACCGTTCCGTCAGACCAGCACGGTGTCGCTATCTCCGTCAATATTAAGGCTACGGACCTGTAATTTCGGCAAACCGATACAACCTGACATGGTGAACAGGATGCGCATGGCCAATGACGCCAGTTCGTCACCGTTCCGTCAGACCAGCACGGTGGCGCTATCTCCGTCAATATTAAGGCTACGGACCTGTAATTTCGGCAAACCTATATAACCTGACATGGTGAACACGATGCGCATGGCCAATGACGCCAGTTCGTCACCGTTCCGTCAGAGCAGCACGATGGCGCTATCTCCGTCAATATTAAGGCTACGGACCTGTAATTTCGGCAAACCTATACAACCAGACATGGTGAACAGAATGCGCATGGCCAATGACGCCAGTTTGTCACCGTTCCGTCAGACCAGCACGGTGTCGCTATCTCCGTCAATATTAAGGCTACGGACCTGTAATTTCGGCAAACCTATATAACCTGACATGGTGAACACGATGCGCATGGCCAATGACGCCAGTTCGTCACCGTTCCGTCAGAGCAGCACGATGGCGCTATCTCCGTCAATATTAAGGCTACGGACCTGTAATTTCGGCAAACCTATACAACCAGACATGGTGAACAGAATGCGCATGGCCAATGACGCCAGTTTGTCACCGTTCCGTCAGACCAGCACGGTGTCGCTATCTCCGTCAATATTAAGGCTACGGACCTGTAATTTCGGCAAACCTATACAATCAGACATGGTGAACAGGATGCGCATGGCCAATGACGCCAGTTCGTCACCGTTCCGTCAGACCAGCACGGTGTCGCTATCTCCGTCAATATTAAGGCTACGGACCTGTAATTTCGGCAAACCGATACAACCAGACATGGTGAACACGATGCGCATGGCCAATGACGCCAGTTCGTCACCGTTCCGTCAGACCAGCATGGTGGCGCTATCTCCGTCAATATTAAGGCTACGGACCTGTAATTTCGGCAAACCGATACAACCTGACATGGTGAACAGGATGCGCATGGCCAATGACGCCAGTTCGTCACCGTTCCGTCAGACCAGCACGATGGCACTATCTCCGTCAATATTAAGGCTACGGACCTGTAATTTCGGCAAATCTATACAACCTGACATGGTGAACACGATGCGCATGGCCAATGACGCCAGTTCGTCACCGTTCCGTCAGACCAGCACGGTGTCGCTATCTCCGTCAATATTAAGGCTACGGACCTGTAATTTCGGCAAACCGATACAACCTGACATGGTGAACAGGATGCGCATGGTCAATGACGCCAGTTCGTCACCGTTCCGTCAGACCAGCACGGTGTCGCTATCTCCGTCAATATTAAGGCTACGGACCTGTAATTTCGGCAAACCGATACAACCAGACATGCCGAACACGATGCGCATGGCCAATGACGCCAGTTCGTCACCGTTCTGTCAGACCAGCACGGTGTCGCTATCTCCGTCAATATTAAGGCTATGGACCTGTAATTTCGGCAAACCTATACAACCTGACATGGTGAACAGAATGCGCATGGCCAATGACGCCAGTTCGTCACCGTTCCGTCAGACCAGCACGATGGCGCTATCTCCGTCAATATTAAGGCTACGGACCTGTAATTTCGGCAAACCGATACAACCAGACATGCCCAACAGGATGCGCATGGCCAATGACGCCAGTTCGTCACCGTTCCGTCAGACCAGCACGGTGTCGCTCTCTCCGTCAATATTAAGGCTATGGACCTGTAATTTCGGCAAACCTATACAACCAGACATGGTGAACAGAATGCGCATGGCCAATGACGCCAGTTCGTCACCGTTCCGTCAGACCAGCACGATGGCGCTATCTCCGTCAATATTAAGGCTACGGACCTGTAATTTCGGCAAACCGATACAACCAGACATGCCCAACAGGATGCGCATGGCCAATGACGCCAGTTCGTCACCGTTCCGTCAGACCAGCACGGTGGCGCTATCTCCGTCAATATTAAGGCTACGGACCTGTAATTTCGGCAAATCTATACAACCAGACATGGTGAACAGGATGCGCATGGCCAATGACGCCAGTTCGTCACCGTTCCGTCAGACCAGCACGATGGCACTATCTCCGTCAATATTAAGGCTACGGACCTGTAATTTCGGCAAATCTATACAACCTGACATGGTGAACACGATGCGCATGGCCAATGACGCCAGTTCGTCACCGTTCCGTCAGACCAGCACGGTGTCGCTATCTCCGTCAATATTAAGGCTACGGACCTGTAATTTCGGCAAACCGATACAACCTGACATGGTGAACAGGATGCGCATGGCCAATGACGCCAGTTCGTCACCGTTCCGTCAGACCAGCACGGTGGCACTATCTCCGTCAATATTAAGGCTACGGACCTGTAATTTCGGCAAACCGATACAACCAGACATGCCGAACACGATGCGCATGGCCAATGACGCCAGTTCGTCACCGTTCCGTCAGACCAGCACGGTGTCGCTATCTCCGTCAATATTAAGGCTACGGACCTGTAATTTCGGCAAACCGATACAACCTGACATGGTGAACAGGATGCGCATGGCCAATGACGCCAGTTCGTCACCGTTCCGTCAGACCAGCACGGTGGCACTATCTCCGTCAATATTAAGGCTACGGACCTGTAATTTCGGCAAACCGATACAACCAGACATGCCGAACACGATGCGCATGGCCAATGACGCCAGTTCGTCACCGTTCCGTCAGACCAGCACGGTGTCGCTATCTCCGTCAATATTAAGGCTACGGACCTGTAATTTCGGCAAACCTATACAACCTGACATGGTGAACAGAATGCGCATGGCCAATGACGCCAGTTCGTCACCGTTCCGTCAGACCAGCACGGTGGCACTATCTCCGTCAATATTAAGGCTACGGACCTGTAATTTCGGCAAACCGATACAACCAGACATGCCGAACACGATGCGCATGGCCAATGACGCCAGTTCGTCACCGTTCGTCAGACCAGCACGGTGTCGCTATCTCCGTCAATATTAAGGCTACGGACCTGTAATTTCGGCAAACCGATACAACCAGACATGATGAACAGAATGCGCATGGCCAATGACGCCAGTTCGTCACCGTTCCGTCAGACCAGCACGGTGGCACTATCTCCGTCAATATTAAGGCTACGGACCTGTAATTTCGGCAAACCGATACAACCAGACATGCCGAACACGATGCGCATGGCCAATGACGCCAGTTCGTCACCGTTCCGTCAGACCAGCACGGTGTCGCTATCTCCGTCAATATTAAGGCTACGGACCTGTAATTTCGGCAAACCTATACAACCTGACATGGTGAACAGGATGCGCATGGCCAATGACGCCAGTTCGTCACCGTTCCGTCAGACCAGCACGGTGGCACTATCTCCGTCAATATTAAGGCTACGGACCTGTAATTTCGGCAAACCTATACAACCAGACATGCCGAACACGATGCGCATGGCCAATGACGCCAGTTCGTCACCGTTCCGTCAGACCAGCACGGTGTCGCTATCTCCGTCAATATTAAGGCTACGGACCTGTAATTTCGGCAAACCGATACAACCTGACATGGTGAACAGATGCGCATGGCCAATGACGCCAGTTCGTCACCGTTCCGTCAGACCAGCACGATGGCACCATCTCCGTCAATATTAAGGCTACGGACCTGTAATTTCGGCAAATCTATACAACCTGACATGGTGAACACGATGCGCATGGCCAATGACGCCAGTTCGTCACCGTTCCGTCAGACCAGCACGGTGGCGCTATCTCCGTCAATATTAAGGCTACGACCTGTAATTTCGGCAAACCGATACAACCAGACATGCCGAACACGATGCGCATGGCCAATGACGCCAGTTCGTCACCGTTCCGTCAGACCAGCACGGTGTCGCTATCTCCGTCAATATTAAGGCTACGGACCTGTAATTTCGGCAAACCGATACAACCTGACATGGTGAACAGGATGCGCATGGCCAATGACGCCAGTTCGTCACCGTTCCGTCAGACCAGCACGGTGGCACTATCTCCGTCAATATTAAGGCTACGGACCTGTAATTTCGGCAAACCTATACAACCTGACATGGTGAACAGGATGCGCATGGCCAATGACGCCAGTTCGTCACCGTTCCGTCAGACCAGCACGGTGGCGCTATCTCCGTCAATATTAAGGCTACGGACCTGTAATTTCGGCAAACCGATACAACCTGACATGGTGAACAGGATGCGCATGGCCAATGACGCCAGTTCGTCACCGTTCCGTCAGACCAGCACGATGGCACTATCTCCGTCAATATTAAGGCTACGGACCTGTAATTTCGGCAAATCTATACAACCTGACATGGTGAACACGATGCGCATGGCCAATGACGCCAGTTCGTCACCGTTCCGTCAGACCAGCACGGTGTCGCTATCTCCGTCAATATTAAGGCTACGGACCTGTAATTTCGGCAAACCGATACAACCTGACATGGTGAACAGGATGCGCATGACCAATGACGCCAGTTCGTCACCGTTCCGTCAGACCAGCACGGTGTCGCTATCTCCGTCAATATTAAGGCTACGGACCTGTAATTTCGGCAAACCGATACAACCTGACATGCCGAACACGATGCGCATGGCCAATGACGCCAGTTCGTCACCGTTCCGTCAGACCAGCATGGTGGCGCTATCTCCGTCAATATTAAGGCTACGGACCTGTAATTTCGGCAAACCGATACAACCTGACATGGTGAACAGGATGCGCATGGCCAATGACGCCAGTTCGTCACCGTTCCGTCAGACCAGCACGGTGGCACCTATCTCCGTCAATATTAAGGCTACGGACCTGTAATTTCGGCAAACCGATACAACCTGACATGGTGAACAGGATGCGCATGGCCAATGACGCCAGTTCGTCACCGTTCCGTCAGACCAGCACGGTGGCGCTATCTCCGTCAATATTAAGGCTACGGACCTGTAATTTCGGCAAACCGATACAACCTGACATGGTGAACAGGATGCGCATGGCCAATGACGCCAGTTCGTCACCGTTCCGTCAGACCAGCACGGTGGCGCTATCTCCGTCAATATTAAGGCTACGGACCTGTAATTTCGGCAAACCTATACAACCTGACATGGTGAACAGGATGCGCATGGCCAATGACGCCAGTTCGTCACCGTTTCGTCAGACCAGCACGGTGTCGCTATCTCCGTCAATATTAAGGCTACGGACCTGTAATTTCGGCAAATCTATACAACCTGACATGGTGAACAGATGCGCATGGCCAATGACGCCAGTTCGTCACCGTTCCGTCAGACCAGCACGGTGGCTATCTCCGTCAATATTAAGGCTACGGACCTGTAATTTCGGCAAACCGATACAACCTGACATGGTGAACAGGATGCGCATGGCCAATGACGCCAGTTCGTCACCGTTCCGTCAGACCAGCACGGTGTCGCTATCTCCGTCAATATTAAGGCTACGGACCTGTAATTTCGGCAAATCTATACAACCTGACATGGTGAACACGATGCGCATGGCCAATGACGCCAGTTCGTCACCGTTCCGTCAGACCAGCACG
Source organism: Phytophthora sansomeana (assembly GCA_032158285.1). Taxonomy (NCBI): domain Eukaryota; phylum Oomycota; class Peronosporomycetes; order Peronosporales; family Peronosporaceae; genus Phytophthora; species Phytophthora sansomeana. The sequence continues at coordinate 12,523 of JAPDHH010000015.1, read as the reverse complement.
GTGTCGCTATCTCCGTCAATATTAAGGCTACGGACCTGTAATTTCGGCAAACCTATACAACCTGACATGGTGAACAGGATGCGCATGGCCAATGACGCCAGTTCGTCACCGTTCCGTCAGACCAGCACGGTGTCGCTATCTCCGTCAATATTAAGGCTACGGACCTGTAATTTCGGCAAATCTATACAACCTGACATGGTGAACAGGATGCGCATGGCCAATGACGCCAGTTCGTCACCGTTCCGTCAGACCAGCACGGTGGCGCTATCTCCGTCAATATTAAGGCTACGGACCTGTAATTTCGGCAAACCTATACAACCTGACATGGTGAACAGGATGCGCATGGCCAATGACGCCAGTTCGTCACCGTTCCGTCAGACCAGCATGGTGGCACCTATCTCCGTCAATATTAAGGCTACGGACCTGTAATTTCGGCAAATCTATACAACCTGACATGGTGAACACGATGCGCATGGCCAATGACGCCAGTTCGTCACCGTTCCGTCAGACCAGCACGGTGGCGCTATCTCCGTCAATATTAAGGCTACGGACCTGTAATTTCGGCAAATCTATACAACCAGACATGGTGAACACGATGCGCATGGCCAATGACGCCAGTTCGTCACCGTTCCGTCAGACCAGCACGGTGTCGCTATCTCCGTCAATATTAAGGCTACGGACCTGTAATTTCGGCAAACCTATACAACCAGACATGGTGAACAGATGCGCATGGCCAATGACGCCAGTTCGTCACCGTTCCGTCAGACCAGCACGATGGCGCTATCTCCGTCAATATTAAGGCTACGGACCTGTAATTTCGGCAAACCGATACAACCAGACATGGTGAACAGAATGCGCATGGCCAATGACGCCAGTTCGTCACCGTTCCGTCAGACCAGCACGATGGCGCTATCTCCGTCAATATTAAGGCTACGGACCTGTAATTTCGGCAAACCGATACAACCAGACATGCCCAACAGGATGCGCATGACCAATGACGCCAGTTCGTCACCGTTCCGTCAGACCAGCACGGTGTCGCTATCTCCGTCAATATTAAGGCTACGGACCTGTAATTTCGGCAAATCTATACAACCAGACATGGTGAACAGGATGCGCATGGCCAATGACGCCAGTTCGTCACCGTTCCGTCAGACCAGCACGATGGCACTATCTCCGTCAATATTAAGGCTACGGACCTGTAATTTCGGCAAATCTATACAACCTGACATGGTGAACAGGATGCGCATGGCCAATGACGCCAGTTCGTCACCGTTCCGTCAGACCAGCACGGTGTCGCTATCTCCGTCAATATTAAGGCTACGGACCTGTAATTTCGGCAAACCTATACAACCAGACATGGTGAACAGAATGCGCATGGCCAATGACGCCAGTTCGTCACCGTTCCGTCAGACCAGCACGATGGCGCTATCTCCGTCAATATTAAGGCTACGGACCTGTAATTTCGGCAAACCGATACAACCAGACATGCCGAACAGAATGCGCATGGCCAATGACGCCAGTTCGTCACCGTTCCGTCAGACCAGCACGATGGCGCTATCTCCGTCAATATTAAGGCTACGGACCTGTAATTTCGGCAAATCTATACAACCAGACATGGTGAACAGGATGCGCATGGCCAATGACGCCAGTTCGTCACCGTTCCGTCAGACCAGCACGATGGCACTATCTCCGTCAATATTAAGGCTACGGACCTGTAATTTCGGCAAATCTATACAACCTGACATGGTGAACAGGATGCGCATGGCCAATGACGCCAGTTCGTCACCGTTCCGTCAGACCAGCACGGTGTCGCTATCTCCGTCAATATTAAGGCTACGGACCTGTAATTTCGGCAAACCTATACAACCAGACATGGTGAACAGAATGCGCATGGCCAATGACGCCAGTTCGTCACCGTTCCGTCAGACCAGCACGATGGCGCTATCTCCGTCAATATTAAGGCTACGGACCTGTAATTTCGGCAAATCGATACAACCAGACATGCCGAACAGGATGCGCATGGCCAATGACGCCAGTTCGTCACCGTTCCGTCAGACCAGCACGATGGCGCTATCTCCGTCAATATTAAGGCTACGGACCTGTAATTTCGGCAAATCTATACAACCAGACATGGTGAACAGGATGCGCATGGCCAATGACGCCAGTTCGTCACCGTTCCGTCAGACCAGCACGATGGCACTATCTCCGTCAATATTAAGGCTACGGACCTGTAATTTCGGCAAATCTATACAACCTGACATGGTGAACAGGATGCGCATGGCCAATGACGCCAGTTCGTCACCGTTCCGTCAGACCAGCACGGTGTCGCTATCTCCGTCAATATTAAGGCTACGGACCTGTAATTTCGGCAAACCTATACAACCAGACATGGTGAACAGAATGCGCATGGCCAATGACGCCAGTTCGTCACCGTTCCGTCAGACCAGCACGATGGCGCTATCTCCGTCAATATTAAGGCTACGGACCTGTAATTTCGGCAAACCGATACAACCAGACATGCCGAACAGAATGCGCATGGCCAATGACGCCAGTTCGTCACCGTTCCGTCAGACCAGCACGATGGCGCTATCTCCGTCAATATTAAGGCTACGGACCTGTAATCGGCAAACCTTCGGCAAACCGATACAACCAGACATCGGCAAACCGCCCAACAGGATGCGCATGACCAATGACGCCAGTTCGTCACCGTTCCGTCAGACCAGCACGGGTCGCTATCTCCGTCAATATTAAGGCTACGGACCTGTAATTTCGGCAAATCTATACAACCAGACATGGTGAACAGGATGCGCATGGCCAATGACGCCAGTTCGTCACCGTTCCGTCAGACCAGCACGATGGCACTATCTCCGTCAATATTAAGGCTACGGACCTGTAATTTCGGCAAATCTATACAACCTGACATGGTGAACACGATGCGCATGGCCAATGACGCCAGTTCGTCACCGTTCCGTCAGACCAGCACGGTGTCGCTATCTCCGTCAATATTAAGGCTACGGACCTGTAATTTCGGCAAACCGATACAACCTGACATGGTGAACAGGATGCGCATGGCCAATGACGCCAGTTCGTCACCGTTCCGTCAGACCAGCACGGTGGCACTATCTCCGTCAATATTAAGGCTACGGACCTGTAATTTCGGCAAACCGATACAACCAGACATGCCGAACACGATGCGCATGGCCAATGACGCCAGTTCGTCACCGTTCCGTCAGACCAGCACGGTGTCGCTCTCTCCGTCAATATTAAGGCTATGGACCTGTAATTTCGGCAAACCTATACAACCTGACATGGTGAACAGAATGCGCATGGCCAATGACGCCAGTTCGTCACCGTTTCGTCAGACCAGCACGATGGCACCATCTCCGTCAATATTAAGGCTACGGACCTGTAATTTCGGCAAATCTATACAACCTGACATGGTGAACACGATGCGCATGGCCAATGACGCCAGTTCGTCACCGTTCCGTCAGACCAGCACGGTGTCGCTATCTCCGTCAATATTAAGGCTACGGACCTGTAATTTCGGCAAACCTATACAACCTGACATGGTGAACAGAATGCGCATGGCCAATGACGCCAGTTCGTCACCGTTTCGTCAGACCAGCACGATGGCACCATCTCCGTCAATATTAAGGCTACGGACCTGTAATTTCGGCAAACCGATACAACCTGGCATGGTGAACAGGATGCGCATGACCAATGACGCCAGTTCGTCACCGTTCCGTCAGACCAGCACGGTGTCGCTCTCTCCGTCAATATTAAGGCTATGGACCTGTAATTTCGGCAAACCGATACAACCTGACATGGTGAACAGGATGCGCATGGCCAATGACGCCAGTTCGTCACCGTTCCGTCAGACCAGCACGGTGGCACTATCTCCGTCAATATTAAGGCTACGGACCTGTAATTTCGGCAAACCGATACAACCAGACATGGTGAACAGGATGCGCATGGCCAATGACGCCAGTTCGTCACCGTTCCGTCAGACCAGCACGGTGGCACTATCTCCGTCAATATTAAGGCTACGGACCTGTAATTTCGGCAAACCGATACAACCAGACATGCCGAACACGATGCGCATGGCCAATGACGCCAGTTCGTCACCGTTCCGTCAGACCAGCACGGTGGCGCTATCTCCGTCAATATTAAGGCTATGGACCTGTAATTTCGGCAAACCTATACAACCTGACATGGTGAACAGAATGCGCATGGCCAATGACGCCAGTTCGTCACCGTTTCGTCAGACCAGCACGATGGCACCATCTCCGTCAATATTAAGGCTACGGACCTGTAATTTCGGCAAATCTATACAACCTGACATGGTGAACACGATGCGCATGGCCAATGACGCCAGTTCGTCACCGTTCCGTCAGACCAGCACGGTGTCGCTATCTCCGTCAATATTAAGGCTACGGACCTGTAATTTCGGCAAACCTATACAACCTGACATGGTGAACAGAATGCGCATGGCCAATGACGCCAGTTCGTCACCGTTTCGTCAGACCAGCACGATGGCACCATCTCCGTCAATATTAAGGCTACGGACCTGTAATTTCGGCAAATCTATACAACCTGACATGGTGAACACGATGCGCATGGCCAATGACGCCAGTTCGTCACCGTTCCGTCAGACCAGCACGGTGTCGCTATCTCCGTCAATATTAAGGCTACGGACCTGTAATTTCGGCAAACCGATACAACCAGACATGGTGAACACGATGCGCATGGCCAATGACGCCAGTTCGTCACCGTTTCGTCAGACCAGCACGGTGGCGCTATCTCCGTCAATATTAAGGCTATGGACCTGTAATTTCGGCAAACCTATACAACCAGACATGGTGAACAGAATGCGCATGGCCAATGACGCCAGTTCGTCACCGTTCCGTCAGACCAGCACGGTGTCGCTATCTCCGTCAATATTAAGGCTACGGACCTGTAATTTCGGCAAACCGATACAACCTGACATGGTGAACAGGATGCGCATGGCCAATGACGCCAGTTCGTCACCGTTCCGTCAGACCAGCACGGTGGCACTATCTCCGTCAATATTAAGGCTACGGACCTGTAATTTCGGCAAACCGATACAACCAGACATGCCGAACACGATGCGCATGGCCAATGACGCCAGTTCGTCACCGTTCCGTCAGACCAGCACGGTGTCGCTCTCTCCGTCAATATTAAGGCTACGGACCTGTAATTTCGGCAAACCGATACAACCAGACATGGTGAACAGAATGCGCATGGCCAATGACGCCAGTTCGTCACCGTTTCGTCAGACCAGCACAATGGCACCATCTCCGTCAATATTAAGGCTACGGACCTGTAATTTCGGCAAATCTATACAACCTGACATGGTGAACACGATGCGCATGGCCAATGACGCCAGTTCGTCACCGTTCCGTCAGACCAGCACGGTGTCGCTATCTCCGTCAATATTAAGGCTACGGACCTGTAATTTCGGCAAACCTATACAACCTGACATGGTGAACAGAATGCGCATGGCCAATGACGCCAGTTCGTCACCGTTTCGTCAGACCAGCACGATGGCACCATCTCCGTCAATATTAAGGCTACGGACCTGTAATTTCGGCAAATCTATACAACCTGACATGGTGAACAGGATGCGCATGGCCAATGACGCCAGTTCGTCACCGTTCCGTCAGACCAGCACAGTGTCGCTCTCTCCGTCAATATTAAGGCTACGGACCTGTAATTTCGGCAAAACTATACAACCAGACATGGTGAACAGAATGCGCATGGCCAATGGCGCCAGTTCGTCACCGTTCCGTCAGACCAGCACGGTGGCACTATCTCCGTCAATATTAAGGCTACGGACCTGTAATTTCGGCAAATCTATACAACCTGACATGGTGAACAGGATGCGCATGGCCAATGACGCCAGTTCGTCACCGTTCCGTCAGACCAGCACGGTGTCGCTATCTCCGTCAATATTAAGGCTACGGACCTGTAATTTCGGCAAACCGATACAACCTGACATGGTGAACAGGATGCGCATGGCCAATGACGCCAGTTCGTCACCGTTCCGTCAGACCAGCACGGTGGCGCTATCTCCGTCAATATTAAGGCTACGGACCTGTAATTTCGGCAAACCGATACAACCTGACATGGTGAACACGATGCGCATGGCCAATGACGCCAGTTCGTCACCGTTCCGTCAGACCAGCACGGTGTCGCTATCTCCGTCAATATTAAGGCTACGGACCTGTAATTTCGGCAAACCGATACAACCTGACATGGTGAACAGGATGCGCATGGCCAATGACGCCAGTTCGTCACCGTTCCGTCAGACCAGCACGGTGGCGCTATCTCCGTCAATATTAAGGCTACGGACCTGTAATTTCGGCAAACCGATACAACCAGACATGGTGAACACGATGCGCATGGCCAATGACGCCAGTTCGTCACCGTTCCGTCAGACCAGCACGGTGTCGCTATCTCCGTCAATATTAAGGCTACGGACCTGTAATTTCGGCAAACCTATACAACCTGACATGGTGAACAGGATGCGCATGGCCAATGACGCCAGTTCGTCACCGTTCCGTCAGACCAGCACGGTGTCGCTCTCTCCGTCAATATTAAGGCTACGGACCTGTAATTTCGGCAAATCTATACAACCTGACATGGTGAACAGGATGCGCATGGCCAATGACGCCAGTTCGTCACCGTTCCGTCAGACCAGCACGGTGGCGCTATCTCCGTCAATATTAAGGCTACGGACCTGTAATTTCGGCAAACCGATACAACCAGACATGCCGAACACGATGCGCATGGCCAATGACGCCAGTTCGTCACCGTTCCGTCAGACCAGCACGGTGGCGCTATCTCCGTCAATATTAAGGCTACGGACCTGTAATTTCGGCAAACCGATACAACCTGACATGGTGAACAGGATGCGCATGGCCAATGACGCCAGTTCGTCACCGTTCCGTCAGACCAGCACGGTGGCGCTATCTCCGTCAATATTAAGGCTACGGACCTGTAATTTCGGCAAACCGATACAACCTGACATGGTGAACAGGATGCGCATGGCCAATGACGCCAGTTCGTCACCGTTCCGTCAGACCAGCACGGTGGTCGCTATCTCCGTCAATATTAAGGCTACGGACCTGTAATTTCGGCAAACCGATACAACCTGACATGGTGAACAGGATGCGCATGGCCAATGACGCCAGTTCGTCACCGTTCCGTCAGACCAGCACGGTGTCGCTATCTCCGTCAATATTAAGGCTACGGACCTGTAATTTCGGCAAACCGATACAACCTGACATGGTGAACAGGATGCGCATGGCCAATGACGCCAGTTCGTCACCGTTCCGTCAGACCAGCACGGTGTCGCTATCTCCGTCAATATTAAGGCTACGGACCTGTAATTTCGGCAAACCGATACAACCTGACATGGTGAACAGGATGCGCATGGCCAATGACGCCAGTTCGTCACCGTTCCGTCAGACCAGCACGGTGGCGCTATCTCCGTCAATATTAAGGCTACGGACCTGTAATTTCGGCAAACCGATACAACCTGACATGGTGAACAGGATGCGCATGGCCAATGACGCCAGTTCGTCACCGTTCCGTCAGACCAGCACGGTGGCGCTATCTCCGTCAATATTAAGGCTACGGACCTGTAATTTCGGCAAACCGATACAACCTGACATGGTGAACAGGATGCGCATGGCCAATGACGCCAGTTCGTCACCGTTCCGTCAGACCAGCACGGTGGCGCTATCTCCGTCAATATTAAGGCTACGGACCTGTAATTTCGGCAAACCGATACAACCTGACATGGTGAACAGGATGCGCATGGCCAATGACGCCAGTTCGTCACCGTTCCGTCAGACCAGCACGGTGTCGCTATCTCCGTCAATATTAAGGCTACGGACCTGTAATTTCGGCAAACCGATACAACCTGACATGGTGAACAGGATGCGCATGGCCAATGACGCCAGTTCGTCACCGTTCCGTCAGACCAGCACGGTGTCGCTATCTCCGTCAATATTAAGGCTACGGACCTGTAATTTCGGCAAACCGATACAACCTGACATGGTGAACAGGATGCGCATGGCCAATGACGCCAGTTCGTCACCGTTCCGTCAGACCAGCACGGTGTCGCTATCTCCGTCAATATTAAGGCTACGGACCTGTAATTTCGGCAAACCGATACAACCTGACATGGTGAACAGGATGCGCATGGCCAATGACGCCAGTTCGTCACCGTTCCGTCAGACCAGCACGGTGTCGCTATCTCCGTCAATATTAAGGCTACGGACCTGTAATTTCGGCAAACCGATACAACCTGACATGGTGAACAGGATGCGCATGGCCAATGACGCCAGTTCGTCACCGTTCCGTCAGACCAGCACGGTGTCGCTATCTCCGTCAATATTAAGGCTACGGACCTGTAATTTCGGCAAACCGATACAACCTGACATGGTGAACAGGATGCGCATGGCCAATGGACGCCAGTTCGTCACCGTTCCGTCAGACCAGCACGGTGTCACTATCTCCGTCAATATTAAGGCTACGGACCTGTAATTTCGGCAAACCGATACAACCTGACATGGTGAACAGGATGCGCATGGCCAATGACGCCATTCGTCACCGTTCCGTCAGACCAGCACGGTGTCGCTCTCTCCGTCAATATTAAGGCTACGGACCTGTAATTTCGGCAAACCGATACAACCTGACATGGTGAACAGGATGCGCATGGCCAATGGCGCCAGTTCGTCACCGTTCCGTCAGACCAGCACGGTGTCACTATCTCCGTCAATATTAAGGCTACGGACCTGTAATTTCGGCAAACCGATACAACCAGACATGGTGAACACGATGCGCATGGCCAATGACGCCAGTTCGTCACCGTTCCGTCAGACCAGCACGGTGTCGCTATCTCCGTCAATATTAAGGCTACGGACCTGTAATTTCGGCAAACCTATACAACCAGACATGGTGAACAGAATGCGCATGGCCAATGACGCCAGTTCGTCACCGTTCCGTCAGACCAGCACGATGGCGCTATCTCCGTCAATATTAAGGCTACGGACCTGTAATTTCGGCAAACCGATACAACCTGACATGGTGAACAGGATGCGCATGGCTAAAGACGCCAGTTCGTCACCGTTCCGTCAGACCAGCACGATGGCGCTATCTCCGTCAATATTAAGGCTACGGACCTGTAATTTCGGCAAACCGATACAACCTGACATGGTGAACAGGATGCGCATGGCCAAAGACGCCAGTTCGTCACCGTTCCGTCAGACCAGCACGATGGCGCTATCTCCGTCAATATTAAGGCTACGGACCTGTAATTTCGGCAAACCTATATAACCTGACATGGTGAACAGGATGCGCATGGCCAAAGACGCCAGTTCGTCACCGTTCCGTCAGACCAGCACGGTGTCGCTATCTCCGTCAATATTAAGGCTACGGACCTGTAATTTCGGCAAACCGATACAACCTGACATGGTGAACAGGATGCGCATGGACCAAAGACGCCAGTTCGTCACCGTTCCGTCAGACCAGCACGGTGTCGCTATCTCCGTCAATATTAAGGCTACGGACCTGTAATTTCGGCAAACCTATATAACCTGACATGGTGAACACGATGCGCATGGTCAATGACGCCAGTTCGTCACCGTTCCGTCAGACCAGCACGGTGTCGCTATCTCCGTCAATATTAAGGCTACGGACCTGTAATTTCGGCAAACCTATATAACCTGACATGGTGAACAGAATGCGCATGGCCAATGACGCCAGTTCGTCACCGTTCGTCAGACCAGCACGGTGTCGCTATCTCCGTCAATATTAAGGCTACGGACCTGTAATTTCGGCAAACCTATATAACCTGACATGGTGAACACGATGCGCATGGTCAATGACGCCAGTTCGTCACCGTTCCGTCAGACCAGCACGGTGTCGCTATCTCCGTCAATATTAAGGCTACGGACCTGTAATTTCGGCAAACCTATATAACCTGACATGGTGAACAGAATGCGCATGGCCAATGACGCCAGTTCGTCACCGTTCCGTCAGACCAGCACGATGTCGCTATCTCCGTCAATATCAAGGCTACGGACCTGTAATTTCGGCAAACCTATATAACCTGACATGGTGAACACGATGCGCATGGCCAAAGACGCCAGTTCGTCACCGTTTCGTCAGACCAGCACGATGGTGCTATCTCCGTCAATATTAAGGCTACGGACCTGTAATTTCGGCAAACCTATATAACCTGACATGGTGAACACGATGCGCATGGCCAAAGACGCCAGTTCGTCACCGTTCCGTCAGACCAGCACGATGGTCGCTATCTCCGTCAATATTAAGGCTACGGACCTGTAATTTCGGCAAACCGATATAACCTGACATGGTGAACACGATGCGCATGGCCAATGACGCCAGTTCGTCACCGTTCCGTCAGACCAGCACACGGTGTCGCTATCTCCGTCAATATTAAGGCTACGGACCTGTAATTTCGGCAAACCTATATAACCTGACATGGTGAACAGAATGCGCATGGCCAATGACGCCAGTTCGTCACCGTTCCGTCAGACCAGCACGGTGTCGCTATCTCCGTCAATATTAAGGCTACGGACCTGTAATTTCGGCAAACCTATATAACCTGACATGGTGAACAGAATGCGCATGGCCAATGACGCCAGTTCGTCACCGTTCCGTCAGACCAGCACGGTGTCGCTATCTCCGTCAATATTAAGGCTACGGACCTGTAATTTCGGCAAATCTATACAACCTGACATGGTGAACAGGATGCGCATGGCCAAAGACGCCAGTTCGTCACCGTTCCGTCAGACCAGCACGGTGTCGCTATCTCCGTCAATATTAAGGCTACGGACCTGTAATTTCGGCAAACCTATATAACCTGACATGGTGAACAGAATGCGCATGGCCAATGACGCCAGTTCGTCACCGTTCCGTCAGACCAGCACGGTGTCGCTATCTCCGTCAATATTAAGGCTACGGACCTGTAATTTCGGCAAACCGATACAACCTGACATGGTGAACAGGATGCGCATGGCCAAAGACGCCAGTTCGTCACCGTTCCGTCAGACCAGCACGATGGCGCTATCTCCGTCAATATTAAGGCTACGGACCTGTAATTTCGGCAAACCTATATAACCTGACATGGTGAACAGGATGCGCATGGCCAAAGACGCCAGTTCGTCACCGTTCCGTCAGACCAGCACGGTGTCGCTATCTCCGTCAATGTTAAGGCTACGGACCTGTAATTTCGGCAAACCGATACAACCTGACATGGTGAACAGGATGCGCATGACCAAAGACGCCAGTTCGTCACCGTTCCGTCAGACCAGCACGGTGTCGCTATCTCCGTCAATATTAAGGCTACGGACCTGTAATTTCGGCAAATCTATACAACCTGACATGGTGAACAGGATGCGCATGGCCAAAGACGCCAGTTCGTCACCGTTCCGTCAGACCAGCACGATGGCGCTATCTCCGTCAATATTAAGGCTACGGACCTGTAATTTCGGCAAACCGATACAACCTGACATGGTGAACAGAATGCGCATGGCCAATGACGCCAGTTCGTCACCGTTCCGTCAGACCAGCACGGTGTCGCTATCTCCGTCAATATTAAGGCTACGGACCTGTAATTTCGGCAAACCTATATAACCTGACATGGTGAACAGGATGCGCATGGCCAAAGACGCCAGTTCGTCACCGTTCCGTCAGACCAGCACGATGGCGCTATCTCCGTCAATATTAAGGCTACGGACCTGTAATTTCGGCAAACCTATATAACCTGACATGGTGAACAGGATGCGCATGGCCAAGACGCCAGTTCGTCACCGTTCCGTCAGACCAGCACGATGGCGCTATCTCCGTCAATATTAAGGCTACGGACCTGTAATTTCGGCAAACCTATATAACCTGACATGGTGAACAGGATGCGCATGGCCAATGACGCCAGTTCGTCACCGTTCCGTCAGACCAGCACGGTGGCGTCGCTATCTCCGTCAATATTAAGGCTACGGACCTGTAATTTCGGCAAACCTATATAACCTGACATGGTGAACAGGATGCGCATGGCCAAAGACGCCAGTTCGTCACCGTTCCGTCAGACCAGCACGGTGTCGCTATCTCCGTCAATATTAAGGCTACGGACCTGTAATTTCGGCAAACCTATATAACCTGACATGGTGAACAGGATGCGCATGGCCAAAGACGCCAGTTCGTCACCGTTCCGTCAGACCAGCACGATGGCGCTATCTCCGTCAATATTAAGGCTGTTACGGACCTGTAATTTCGGCAAACCATATAACCTGACATGGTGAACACGATGCGCATGGCCAAAGACGCCAGTTCGTCACCGTTCCGTCAGACCAGCACGGTGTCTATCTCCGTCAATATTAAGGCTACGGACCTGTAATTTCGGCAAACCTATATAACCTGACATGGTGAACACGATGCGCACAATGCGCCAGTTCGTCACCGTTCCATGGTA
>JAPDHH010000014.1:0-13746 GCA_032158285.1 Phytophthora sansomeana | reverse complement strand
TTGTACTTCGTTCAGTTACGTATTGCTATCGCGTGGTTGTGGTGTGAGGGGTGTGAGGGGTGTGTTGGTGTTTGTGTGTGGTTTGGTTGGTGTAAGGTCCGTGCAAGCGCCGTTGGTTTAGTGTAAAATATCTCGTTGCCAACGAGATGCCCCGATTCGATTCCCGGACGGCGCATTCTCTTATGCTGCCTCGCCTCTGCTTTCCTTTTCTGTTGCCAGCGTGCCGAGCGGCGCGTCTGCTGGCGGTAATGCACACTGGCGCTGTCTGGCCGACGACGCCGTTGCATGCATGGCGACTGGAGGTCTCGCTATCGCGCAGGCGACTGCGTCTTGGGGGCGAGGGTGGAGGCCAGTGTGGCGGAAGAGTAGGATTTTTGGCCGCCGTGGCGAGTGTGTCGGCCGGAGAGAGGCGCGGAGTAGCGCGATACGCAGCGTGTGATGCGCGGTATCGCGTGGTTGTGATGTGAGGGGTGAGGGGTGTGTTGGTGTTTGTGTGTGGTTTGGTTGGTGTAAGGTCCGTGCAAGCGCCGTTGGTTTAGTGGTAAAATATCTCGTTGCCAACGAGATGCCCCGGGTTCGATTCCCGGACGGCGGCGCATTCTCTTATGCTGCCTCGCCTCTGCTTTCGCTTTTCTGTTGCCAGCGTGCCGAGCGGCGCGTCTGCTGGCGGTAATGCGCACTGGCGCTGTCTGGCCGACGACACCGTTGCATGCATGGCGACTGGAGGTCTCGCTATCGCGCGAGAGCGACTGCGTCTTGGGGGCGAGGGTGGAGGCCAGTGTGGCGGAAGAGTAGGATTTTTGGCCGCCGTGGCGAGTGTGTCGGCCGGAGAGAGGCGCGGAGTAGCGCGATACGCAGCGTGTGATGCGCGGTATCGCGTGGTTGTGATGTGAGGGGTGTGTTGGTGTTTGTGTGTGGTTTGGTTGGTGTAAAGGTCCGTGCAAGCGCCGTTGGTTTAGTGGTAAAATATCTCGTTGCCAACGAGATGCCCCGGGTTCGATTCCCGGACGGCGCATTCTCTTATGCTGCCTCGCCCCTGCTTTCCTTTCTGTTGCCAGCGTGCCGAGCGGCGCGTCTGCTGGCGGTAATGCACACTGGCGCTGTCTGGCCGACGACGCCGTTGCATGCATGGCGACTGGAGGTCTCGCTATCGCGCGAGAGCGACTGCGTCTTGGGGGCGAGGGTGGAGGCCAGTGTGGCGGAAGAGTAGGATTTTTGGCCGCCGTGGCGAGTGTGTCGGCCGGAGAGAGGCGCGGAGTAGCGCGATACGCAGCGTGTGATGCGCGGTATCGCGTGGTTGTGGTGTGAGGGGTGTGTTGGTGTTTGTGTGTGGTTTGGTTGGTGTGACGTCCGTGCAAGCGCCGTTGGTTTAGTGGTAAAATATCTCGTTGCCAACGAGATGCCCCGGGTTCGATTCCCGGACGGCGCATTCTCTTATGCTGCCTCGCCTCTGCTTTCCTTTTCTGTTGCCAGCGTGCCGAGCGGCGCGTCTGCTGGCGGTAATGCACACTGGCGCTGTCTGGCCGACGACGCCGTTGCATGCATGGCGACTGGAGGTCTCGCTATCGCGCGAGAGCGACTGCGTCTTGGGGGCGAGGGTGGAGGCCAGTGTGGCGGAAGAGTAGGATTTTTGGCCGCCGTGGCGAGTGTGTCGGCCGGAGAGAGAGGCGCGGAGTAGCGCGATACGCAGCGTGTGATGCGCGGTATCGCGTGGTTGTGGTGTGAGGGGTGTGAGGGGTGTGTTGGTGTTTGTGTGTGGTTTGGTTGGTGTGACGTCCGTGCAAGCGCCGTTGGTTTAGTGTAAAATATCTCGTTGCCAACGAGATGCCCCGGGTTCGATTCCCGGACGGCGCATTCTCTTATGCTGCCTCGCCTCTGCTTTCCTTTTCTGTTGCCAGCGTGCCGAGCGGCGCGTCTGCTGGCGGTAATGCACACTGGCGCTGTCTGGCCGACGACGCCGTTGCATGCATGGCGACTGGAGGTCTCGCTATCGCGCGAGAGCGACTGCGTCTTGGGGGCGAGGGTGGAGGCCAGTGTGGCGGAAGAGTAGGATTTTTGGCCGCCGTGGCGAGTGTGTCGGCCGGAGAGAGGCGCGGAGTAGCGCGATACGCAGCGTGTGATGCGCGGTATCGCGTGGTTGTGGTGTGAGGGGTGTGTTGGTGTGTTGGTATTTGTGAGTGGTTTGGTTGGTGTGAGGTCCGTGCAAGCGCCGTTGGTTTAGTGGTAAAATATCTCGTTGCCAACGAGATGCCCCGGGTTCGATTCCCGGACGGCGCATTCTCTTATGCTGCCTCGCCTCTGCTTTCCTTTTCTGTTGCCAGCGTGCCGAGCGGCGCGTCTGCTGGCGGTAATGCACACTGGCGCTGTCTGGCCGACGACGCCGTTGCATGCATGGCGACTGGAGGTCTCGCTATCGCGCGAGAGCGACTGCGTCTTGGGGGCGAGGGTGGAGGCCAGTGTGGCGGAAGAGTAGGATTTTTGGCCGCCGTGGCGAGTGTGTCGGCCGGAGAGAGGCGCGGAGTAGCGCGATACGCAGCGTGTGATGCGCGGTATCGCGTGGTTGTGGTGTGAGGGGTGTGAGGGGTGTGTTGGTGTTTGTGTGTGGTTTGGTTGGTGTGACGTCCGTGCAAGCGCCGTTGGTTTAGTGTAAAATATCTCGTTGCCAACGAGATGCCCCGGGTTCGATTCCCGGACGGCGCATTCTCTTATGCTGCCTCGCCTCTGCTTTCCTTTTCTGTTGCCAGCGTGCCGAGCGGCGCGTCTGCTGGCGGTAATGCACACTGGCGCTGTCTGGCCGACGACGCCGTTGCATGCATGGCGACTGGAGGTCTCGCTATCGCGCGAGAGCGACTGCGTCTTGGGGGCGAGGGTGGAGGCCAGTGTGGCGGAAGAGTAGGATTTTTGGCCGCCGTGGCGAGTGTGTCGGCCGGAGAGAGGCGCGGAGTAGCGCGATACGCAGCGTGTGATGCGCGGTATCGCGTGGTTGTGGTGTGAGGGTGTGTTGGTGTTTGTGAGTGGTTTGGTTGGTGTAAGGTCCGTGCAAGCGCCGTTGGTTTAGTGTAAAATATCTCGTTGCCAACGAGATGCCCCGGGTTCGATTCCCGGACGGCGCATTCTCTTATGCTGCCTCGCCTCTGCTTTCCCTTTGTGTTGCCAGCGTGCCGAGCGGCGCGTCTGCTGGCGGTAATGCACACTGGTGCTGGCTGGCCGACGACGCCGTTGCATGCATGGCGACTGGAGGCATACTGATTGATTGAACCGATGACACCGCTACACTGTGTGACGTCATGTGTGAGTTGGGGCGACAGTGTATAAATTGGGGCAATATAGTGTTGGTACATGGTGTTAGAACAGTCAGTCAATACGTGGTGGCTCGCTATGCGCAGTAGTTTATAGTACGGATGGCCACTACAGCAGTCTAGGTTGCACTACAGCAGTCTATACCATGAGTAATCACTACAGCAGTCTATACCACGAGTGTTACACTACAGCAGTCTATACCACGAGTGCTACACTACAGCAGTCTACATTACGAGCAGCAGTAACTACAGCAGTCTCATATGATCACCTAGAAGTAATGCAGGGTGATTGGACTATGCGCGAGGTTGTTCATGGAGTGGCATGTATACCGCGGGGGTCTACAAGGATAGACGTTGCGGCTGAGATAGAATGCAGCGCCACGACGTGTAGCGCCCGAGGCTACGTTGAATACGTAACGTCTGCCATATGCATATAGTACGACAGTGGGAGCAGTAAATGGTATACGTGTAGCCCCGGATTATGCGGTGAGCTCACTGCGAGAGCGCGTTATTGAACAATTTCGACGTAGCCGAGGAGAGCAGTTTGTATGAGATTAGTGTATGAGTGCGCAGGTACGCTGTAATGAGTATATCAGTAGTCCAGAAATGCGTTTCCAAGCCAGAGTGAGTCATACATGGACCACATCGACCAGCAGTGGATGAATGGGTGATGAGAACACGTATAGCAAGACCCGTAACTTGGCTGGAACCTAGCCTGAGCGATGACGCAACCCGCATATATACGGATGACGGCAGTGCAATGACAGTGTTAGAACAAACTACTGAACTACACTCGGCAGTTGTACATCAGCGCAGTTAGATGCACGAGCCACACTGTAACTAGCGATGCAATGTAGTTCTATGTGCCCAAGTGGTACCCGTGATATCAATGAGGGCCAGCATACTGGAGATACAAACATATTATGTATGTACAGCTGCAATGTCGCGCGTACAGACATGGCCATCCTAGCGTTTGAAAATAACGATAAAGCCCGCAACGCGAAGCGTAGGCGGGCCTGGTTATTGCTGTAACCTAACACTGACCATAGTGACAACGGGCGGTTGACACACTGTATACCGATGCAACAAGAGTATGAATGAAAGACGTTGACACTGCATAGTAACAGGAAACAATTACATGGCATATACATAGGTTCTATTGTGTAGACTGTGATAAAAAGAACAACAACCCCCGCCGAGCGAAGCGAAGGCGAAGCTTGCAATAGTAAAGCGAGCTGGAACAGCGAGCGACACGGGTTGGGACCCAACGTACCCCAAATGAGATGTAACTATGCATAAACCTTAAATGGTATTATATTAAATTTATACACGCTGAAACGTTTTAACGCCTCATTTATGTAGATAAAACAAATCAGCCCGCTCGAGCGAAGCGGAGGCGGGCGGCCCACTCAGCTGGGACCCAACACTGACCCACCGCCGCGAAGCGGCGGCGCCGGCTAGTTTTACCACTAAACCAACGGCGCTTGCACGGACCTCACACCAACCAAACCACTCACAAATACCAACACACCCCTCACACCACAACCACGCGATACCGCGCATCACACGCTGCGTATCGCGCTACTCCGCGCCTCTCTCCGGCCGACACACTCGCCACGGCGGCCAAAAATCCTACTCTTCCGCCACACTGGCCTCCACCCTCGCCCCCAAGACGCAGTCGCTCTCGCGCGATAGCGAGACCTCCAGTCGCCATACATGCAACGGCGTCGTCGGCCAGACAGCACCAGTGTGCATTACCGCCAGCAGACGCGCCGCTCGGCACGCTGGCAACAGAAAAGGAAAGCAGAGGCGAGGCAGCATAAGAGAATGCGCCGTCCGGGAATCGAACCCGGGGCATCTCGTTGGCAACGAGATATTTTACCACTAAACCAACGGCGCTTGCACGGACCGTCACACCAACCAAACCACACACAAACACCAACACACCCCTCACACCCCTCACACCACAACCACGCGATACCGCGCATCACACGCTGCGTATCGCGCTACTCCGCGCCTCTCTCCGGCCGACACACTCGCCACGGCGGCCAACAATCCTACTCTTCCGCCACACTGGCCTCCACCCTCGCCCCCAAGACGCAGTCGCTCTCGCGCGATAGCGAGACCTCCAGTCGCCATGCATGCAACGGCGTCGTCGGCCAGACAGCACCAGTGTGCATTACCGCCAGCAGACGCGCCGCTCGGCACGCTGGCAACAGAAAGGGAAAGCAGAGGCGAGGCAGCATAAGAGAATGCGCCGTCCGGGAATCGAACCCGGGGCATCTCGTTGGCAACGAGATATTTTACCACTAAACCAACGGCGCTTGCACGGACCTCACACCAACCAAACCACTCACAAACACCAACACACCAACACACCCCTCACACCACAACCACGGGATACCGCGCATCACACGCTGCGTATCGCGCTACTCCGCGCCTCTCTCCGGCCGACACACTCGCCACGGCGGCCAACAATCCTACTCTTCCGCCACACTGGCCTCCACCCTCGCCCCCAAGACGCAGTCGCTCTCGCGCGATAGCGAGACCTCCAGTCGCCATGCATGCAACGGCGTCGTCGGCCAGACAGCACCAGTGTGCATTACCGCCAGCAGACGCGCCGCTCGGCACGCTGGCAACAGAAAGGGAAAGCAGAGGCGAGGCAGCATAATAGAATGCGCCGTCCGGGAATCGAACCCGGGGCATCTCGTTGGCAACGAGATATTTTACCACTAAACCAACGGCGCTTGCACGGACCTCACACCAACCAAACCACTCACAAATACCAACACACCAACACACCCCTCACACCACAACCACGCGATACCGCGCATCACACGCTGCGTATCGCGCTACTCCGCGCCTCTCTCCGGCCGACACACTCGCCACGGCGGCCAAAAATCCTACTCTTCCGCCACACTGGCCTCCACCCTCGCCCCCAAGACGCAGTCGCTCTCGCGCGATAGCGAGACCTCCAGTCGCCATGCATGCAACGGCGTCGTCGGCCAGACAGCGCCAGTGTGCATTACCGCCAGCAGACGCGCCGCTCGGCACGCTGGCAACAGAAAGGGAAAGCAGAGGCGAGGCAGCATAAGAGAATGCGCCGTCCGGGAATCGAACCCGGGGCATCTCGTTGGCAACGAGATATTTTACCACTAAACCAACGGCGCTTGCACGGACCTCACACCAACCAAACCACTCACAAACACCAACACACCAACACACCCCTCACACCACAACCACGCGATACCGCGCATCACACGCTGCGTATCGCGCTACTCCGCGCCTCTCTCCGGCCGACACACTCGCCACGGCGGCCAAAAATCCTACTCTTCCGCCACACTGGCCTCCACCCTCGCCCCCAAGACGCAGTCGCTCTCGCGCGATAGCGAGACCTCCAGTCGCCATGCATGCAACGGCGTCGTCGGCCAGACAGCACCAGTGTGCATTACCGCCAGCAGACGCGCCGCTCGGCACGCTGGCAACAGAAAGGGAAAGCAGAGGCGAGGCAGCATAAGAGAATGCGCCGTCCGGGAATCGAACCCGGGGCATCTCGTTGGCAACGAGATATTTTACCACTAAACCAACGGCGCTTGCACGGACCTCACACCAACCAAACCACTCACAAACACCAACACACCCCTCACACCACAACCACGCGATACCGCGCATCACACGCTGCGTATCGCGCTACTCCGCGCCTCTCTCCGGCCGACACACTCGCCACGGCGGCCAAAAATCCTACTCTTCCGCCACACTGGCCTCCACCCTCGCCCCCAAGACGCAGTCGCTCTCGCGCGATAGCGAGACCTCCAGTCGCCATGCATGCAACGGCGTCGTCGGCCAGACAGCGCCAGTGTGCATTACCGCCAGCAGACGCGCCGCTCGGCACGCTGGCAACAGAAAGGGAAAGCAGAGGCGAGGCAGCATAAGAGAATGCGCCGTCCGGGAATCGAACCCGGGGCATCTCGTTGGCAACGAGATATTTTACCACTAAACCAACGGCGCTTGCACGGACCTCACACCAACCAAACCACTCACAAACACCAACACACCAACACACCCCTCACACCACAACCACGCGATACCGCGCATCACACGCTGCGTATCGCGCTACTCCGCGCCTCTCTCCGGCCGACACACTCGCCACGGCGGCCAAAAATCCTACTCTTCCGCCACACTGGCCTCCACCCTCGCCCCCAAGACGCAGTCGCTCTCGCGCGATAGCGAGACCTCCAGTCGCCATGCATGCAACGGCGTCGTCGGCCAGACAGCGCCAGTGTGCATTACCGCCAGCAGACGCGCCGCTCGGCACGCTGGCAACAGAAAGGGAAAGCAGAGGCGAGGCAGCATAAGAGAATGCGCCGTCCGGGAATCGAACCCGGGGCATCTCGTTGGCAACGAGATATTTTACCACTAAACCAACGGCGCTTGCACGGACCTCACACCAACCAAACCACTCACAAACACCAACACACCCCTCACACCACAACCACGCGATACCGCGCATCACACGCTGCGTATCGCGCTACTCCGCGCCTCTCTCCGGCCGACACACTCGCCACGGCGGCCAAAAATCCTACTCTTCCGCCACACTGGCCTCCACCCTCGCCCCCAAGACGCAGTCGCTCTCGCGCGATAGCGAGACCTCCAGTCGCCATGCATGCAACGGCGTCGTCGGCCAGACAGCGCCAGTGTGCATTACCGCCAGCAGACGCGCCGCTCGGCACGCTGGCAACAGAAAGGGAAAGCAGAGGCGAGGCAGCATAAGAGAATGCGCCGTCCGGGAATCGAACCCGGGGCATCTCGTTGGCAACGAGATATTTTACCACTAAACCAACGGCGCTTGCACGGACCTCACACCAACCAAACCACTCACAAACACCAACACACCAACACACCCCTCACACCACAACCACGCGATACCGCGCATCACACGCTGCGTATCGCGCTACTCCGCGCCTCTCTCCGGCCGACACACTCGCCACGGCGGCCAAAAATCCTACTCTTCCGCCACACTGGCCTCCACCCTCGCCCCCAAGACGCAGTCGCTCTCGCGCGATAGCGAGACCTCCAGTCGCCATGCATGCAACGGCGTCGTCGGCCAGACAGCGCCAGTGTGCATTACCGCCAGCAGACGCGCCGCTCGGCACGCTGGCAACAGAAAGGGAAAGCAGAGGCGAGGCAGCATAAGAGAATGCGCCGTCCGGGAATCGAACCCGGGGCATCTCGTTGGCAACGAGATATTTTACCACTAAACCAACGGCGCTTGCACGGACCTCACACCAACCAAACCACTCACAAACACCAACACACCAACACACCCCTCACACCACAACCACGCGATACCGCGCATCACACGCTGCGTATCGCGCTACTCCGCGCCTCTCTCCGGCCGACACACTCGCCACGGCGGCCAAAAATCCTACTCTTCCGCCACACTGGCCTCCACCCTCGCCCCCAAGACGCAGTCGCTCTCGCGCGATAGCGAGACCTCCAGTCGCCATGCATGCAACGGCGTCGTCGGCCAGACAGCGCCAGTGTGCATTACCGCCAGCAGACGCGCCGCTCGGCACGCTGGCAACAGAAAGGAAAGCAGAGGCGAGGCAGCATAAGAGAATGCGCCGTCCGGGAATCGAACCCGGGGCATCTCGTTGGCAACGAGATATTTTACCACTAAACCAACGGCGCTTGCACGGACCTCACACCAACCAAACCACACACAAACACCAACACACCAACACACCCCTCACACCACAACCACGCGATACCGCGCATCACACGCTGCGTATCGCGCTACTCCGCGCCTCTCTCCGGCCGACACACTCGCCACGGCGGCCAAAAATCCTACTCTTCCGCCACACTGGCCTCCACCCTCGCCCCCAAGACGCAGTCGCTCTCGCGCGATAGCGAGACCTCCAGTCGCCATGCATGCAACGGCGTCGTCGGCCAGACAGCGCCAGTGTGCATTACCGCCAGCAGACGCGCCGCTCGGCACGCTGGCAACAGAAAGGGAAAGCAGAGGCGAGGCAGCATAAGAGAATGCGCCGTCCGGGAATCGAACCCGGGGCATCTCGTTGGCAACGAGATATTTTACCACTAAACCAACGGCGCTTGCACGGACCTCACACCAACCAAACCACTCACAAACACCAACACACCAACACACCCCTCACACCACAACCACGCGATACCGCGCATCACACGCTGCGTATCGCGCTACTCCGCGCCTCTCTCCGGCCGACACACTCGCCACGGCGGCCAAAAATCCTACTCTTCCGCCACACTGGCCTCCACCCTCGCCCCCAAGACGCAGTCGCTCTCGCGCGATAGCGAGACCTCCAGTCGCCATGCATGCAACGGCGTCGTCGGCCAGACAGCGCCAGTGTGCATTACCGCCAGCAGACGCGCCGCTCGGCACGCTGGCAACAGAAAGGGAAAGCAGAGGCGAGGCAGCATAAGAGAATGCGCCGTCCGGGAATCGAACCCGGGGCATCTCGTTGGCAACGAGATATTTTACCACTAAACCAACGGCGCTTGCACGGACCTCACACCAACCAAACCACTCACAAACACAACACACCAACACACCCCTCACACCACAACCACGCGATACCGCGCATCACACGCTGCGTATCGCGCTACTCCGCGCCTCTCTCCGGCCGACACACTCGCCACGGCGGCCAAAAATCCTACTCTTCCGCCACACTGGCCTCCACCCTCGCCCCCAAGACGCAGTCGCTCTCGCGCGATAGCGAGACCTCCAGTCGCCATGCATGCAACGGCGTCGTCGGCCAGACAGCGCCAGTGTGCATTACCGCCAGCAGACGCGCCGCTCGGCACGCTGGCAACAGAAAGGGAAAGCAGAGGCGAGGCAGCATAAGAGAATGCGCCGTCCGGGAATCGAACCCGGGGCATCTCGTTGGCAACGAGATATTTTACCACTAAACCAACGGCGCTTGCACGGACCTCACACCAACCAAACCACTCACAAACACCAACACACCAACACACCCCTCACACCACAACCACGCGATACCGCGCATCACACGCTGCGTATCGCGCTACTCCGCGCCTCTCTCCGGCCGACACACTCGCCACGGCGGCCAAAAATCCTACTCTTCCGCCACACTGGCCTCCACCCTCGCCCCCAAGACGCAGTCGCTCTCGCGCGATAGCGAGACCTCCAGTCGCCATGCATGCAACGGCGTCGTCGGCCAGACAGCGCCAGTGTGCATTACCGCCAGCAGACGCGCCGCTCGGCACGCTGGCAACAGAAAGGGAAAGCAGAGGCGAGGCAGCATAAGAGAATGCGCCGTCCGGGAATCGAACCCGGGGCATCTCGTTGGCAACGAGATATTTTACCACTAAACCAACGGCGCTTGCACGGACCTCACACCAACCAAACCACACACAAACACCAACACACCCCTCACACCACAACCACGCGATACCGCGCATCACACGCTGCGTATCGCGCTACTCCGCGCCTCTCTCCGGCCGACACACTCGCCACGGCGGCCAAAAATCCTACTCTTCCGCCACACTGGCCTCCACCCTCGCCCCCAAGACGCAGTCGCTCTCGCGCGATAGCGAGACCTCCAGTCGCCATGCATGCAACGGCGTCGTCGGCCAGACAGCGCCAGTGTGCATTACCGCCAGCAGACGCGCCGCTCGGCACGCTGGCAACAGAAAAGGAAAGCAGAGGCGAGGCAGCATAAGAGAATGCGCCGTCCGGGAATCGAACCCGGGGCATCTCGTTGGCAACGAGATATTTTACCACTAAACCAACGGCGCTTGCACGGACCTCACACCAACCAAACCACACACAAACACCAACACACCCCTCACACCACAACCACGCGATACCGCGCATCACACGCTGCGTATCGCGCTACTCCGCGCCTCTCTCCGGCCGACACACTCGCCACGGCGGCCAAAAATCCTACTCTTCCGCCACACTGGCCTCCACCCTCGCCCCCAAGACGCAGTCGCTCTCGCGCGATAGCGAGACCTCCAGTCGCCATGCATGCAACGGCGTCGTCGGCCAGACAGCGCCAGTGTGCATTACCGCCAGCAGACGCGCCGCTCGGCACGCTGGCAACAGAAAGGGAAAGCAGAGGCGAGGCAGCATAAGAGAATGCGCCGTCCGGGAATCGAACCCGGGGCATCTCGTTGGCAACGAGATATTTTACCACTAAACCAACGGCGCTTGCACGGACCTCACACCAACCAAACCACACACAAACACCAACACACCAACACACCCCTCACACCACAACCACGCGATACCGCGCATCACACGCTGCGTATCGCGCTACTCCGCGCCTCTCTCCGGCCGACACACTCGCCACGGCGGCCAAAAATCCTACTCTTCCGCCACACTGGCCTCCACCCTCGCCCCCAAGACGCAGTCGCTCTCGCGCGATAGCGAGACCTCCAGTCGCCATGCATGCAACGGCGTCGTCGGCCAGACAGCGCCAGTGTGCATTACCGCCAGCAGACGCGCCGCTCGGCACGCTGGCAACAGAAAGGGAAAGCAGAGGCGAGGCAGCATAAGAGAATGCGCCGTCCGGGAATCGAACCCGGGGCATCTCGTTGGCAACGAGATATTTTACCACTAAACCAACGGCGCTTGCACGGACCTCACACCAACCAAACCACACACAAACACCAACACACCAACACACCCCTCACACCACAACCACGCGATACCGCGCATCACACGCTGCGTATCGCGCTACTCCGCGCCTCTCTCCGGCCGACACACTCGCCACGGCGGCCAAAAATCCTACTCTTCCGCCACACTGGCCTCCACCCTCGCCCCCAAGACGCAGTCGCTCTCGCGCGATAGCGAGACCTCCAGTCGCCATGCATGCAACGGCGTCGTCGGCCAGACAGCGCCAGTGTGCATTACCGCCAGCAGACGCGCCGCTCGGCACGCTGGCAACAGAAAGGGAAAGCAGAGGCGAGGCAGCATAAGAGAATGCGCCGTCCGGGAATCGAACCCGGGGCATCTCGTTGGCAACGAGATATTTTACCACTAAACCAACGGCGCTTGCACGGACCTCACACCAACCAAACCACTCACACAAACACCAACACACCCCTCACACCACAACCACGCGATACCGCGCATCACACGCTGCGTATCGCGCTACTCCGCGCCTCTCTCCGGCCGACACACTCGCCACGGCGGCCAAAAATCCTACTCTTCCGCCACACTGGCCTCCACCCTCGCCCCCAAGACGCAGTCGCTCTCGCGCGATAGCGAGACCTCCAGTCGCCATGCATGCAACGGCGTCGTCGGCCAGACAGCGCCAGTGTGCATTACCGCCAGCAGACGCGCCGCTCGGCACGCTGGCAACAGAAAGGGAAAGCAGAGGCGAGGCAGCATAAGAGAATGCGCCGTCCGGGAATCGAACCCGGGGCATCTCGTTGGCAACGAGATATTTTACCACTAAACCAACGGCGCTTGCACGGACCTCACACCAACCAAACCACTCACAAACACCAAACACCAACACACCCCTCACACCACAACCACGCGATACCGCGCATCACACGCTGCGTATCGCGCTACTCCGCGCCTCTCTCCGGCCGACACACTCGCCACGGCGGCCAAAAATCCTACTCTTCCGCCACACTGGCCTCCACCCTCGCCCCCAAGACGCAGTCGCTCTCGCGCGATAGCGAGACCTCCAGTCGCCATGCATGCAACGGCGTCGTCGGCCAGACAGCGCCAGTGTGCATTACCGCCAGCAGACGCGCCGCTCGGCACGCTGGCAACAGAAAGGGAAAGCAGAGGCGAGGCAGCATAAGAGAATGCGCCGTCCGGGAATCGAACCCGGGGCATCTCGTTGGCAACGAGATATTTTACCACTAAACCAACGGCGCTTGCACGGACCTCACACCAACCAAACCACTCACAAACACCAACACACCAACACACCCCTCACACCACAACCACGCGATACCGCGCATCACACGCTGCGTATCGCGCTACTCCGCGCCTCTCTCCGGCCGACACACTCGCCACGGCGGCCAAAAATCCTACTCTTCCGCCACACTGGCCTCCACCCTCGCCCCCAAGACGCAGTCGCTCTCGCGCGATAGCGAGACCTCCAGTCGCCATGCATGCAACGGCGTCGTCGGCCAGACAGCGCCAGTGTGCATTACCGCCAGCAGACGCGCCGCTCGGCACGCTGGCAACAGAAAGGGAAAGCAGAGGCGAGGCAGCATAAGAGAATGCGCCGTCCGGGAATCGAACCCGGGGCATCTCGTTGGCAACGAGATATTTTACCACTAAACCAACGGCGCTTGCACGGACCTCACACCAACCAAACCACACACAAACACCAACACACCAACACACCCCTCACACCACAACCACGCGATACCGCGCATCACACGCTGCGTATCGCGCTACTCCGCGCCTCTCTCCGGT
>JAPDHH010000013.1:0-20429 GCA_032158285.1 Phytophthora sansomeana | reverse complement strand
GTTACGTATTGCTCTATCTCCGTCAATATCAATATTGAGGCTACGGACCTGTAATTTCGGCAACCTACACAACAAGGCATGCCGAACACGATGCGCATGGCCAATGACGTCAGTTCGTCACCGTTCCGTCAACCCAGCACGGGCGCTATCTCCTTATCAATATCAATATTGAGGCTACGGGACCTGTAATTTCGGCAAACCTAGACAACCAGCCATGCCGAACACGATGCGCATGACCAATGACGCTAGTTCGTCGCCGTTCCGTCAGACCAGCACGGTTGGCGCTATCTCCGTCAATATTAAGGCTACGGACCTGTAATTTCGGCAAACCTAGACAACAAGCCATGCCGAACACGATGCGCATGACCAATGACGCTAGTTCGTCACTGTTCCGTCAACCCAGCACGGTGGCGCTATCTCCGTCAATATCAATATTGAGGCTACGGACCTGTAATTTCGGCAAACCTACACAACAAGGCATGCCGAACACGATGCGCATGACCAATGACGCTAGTTCGTCACTGTTCCGTCAACCCAGCACGATGGCGCTATCTCCGCCACATCAATATTGAGGCTACGGACCTGTAATTTCGGCAAACCTAGACAACCAGCCATGCTGAACACGATGCGCATGGCCAATGACGCCAGTTCGTCACCGTTCCGTCAACCCAGCACGGTGGCGCTATCTCCGTCAATATCAATATTGAGGCTACGGACCTGTAATTTCGGCAAACCTAGACAACCAGCCATGCTGAACACGATGCGCATGGCCAATGACGCCAGTTCGTCACCGTTCCGTCAACCCAGCACGGTGGCGCTATCTCCGTCAATATCAATATTGAGGCTACGGACCTGCAATTTCGGCAAACCTATACAACAAGGCATGCCGAACACGATGCGCATGACCAATGACGCTAGTTCGTCGCCGTTCCGTCAGACCAGCACGATGGCGCTATCTCCGTCAATATCAATATTGAGGCTACGGACCTGTAATTTCGGCAAACCTATACAACAAGGCATGCCGAACACGATGCGCATGACCAATGACGCTAGTATGCTTCGTTCAGTTACGTATTGCTGGTTGGCGCTATCTCCGTCAATATTAAGGCTGAAGGACCTGTAATTTCGGCAACGACAACAAGCCATGCCGAACACGATGCGCATGACCAATGACGCTAGTTCGTCACTGTTCCGTCAACCCAGCACGGTGGCGCTATCTCCGTCAATATCAATATTGAGGTTACGGACCTGTAATTTCGGCAAACCTACACAACAAGGCATGCCGAACACGATGCGCATGACCAATGACGCTAGTTCGTCACTGTTCCGTCAACCCAGCACGATGGCGCTATCTCCGTCAATATCAATATTGAGGCTACGGACCTGTAATTTCGGCAAATTCCAGACACCAGCCATGCTGAACACGATGCGCATGGCCAATGACGCCAGTTCGTCACCGTTCCGTCAACCCAGCACGGTGGCGCTATCTCCGTCAATATCAATATTGAGGCATACGGACCTGTAATTTCGGCAAACTTGTGGTTAACCAGCCATGCTGGTTAATGATGCGCACAGCCAATGACGCCAGTTCGTCACCGTTCCGTCAATCCAGCACGATGGCGCTATTCCCGTCAATATCAATATTGAGGCGATGACCTGCAATTTCGGCAAACCTACTACGTCAGCGCGGCGCCGAACACGATGCGCATGGCCAATGACGTCAGTTCGTCACCGTTCCGTCAACCCAGCACGATGGCGCTATCTCCGTCATCAATATTGAGGCTACGGACCTGTAATTTCGGCAAACCTAGACAACCAGCCATGCCGAACACGATGCGCATGACCAATGACGCCAGTTCGTCGCCGTTCCGTCAGACCAGCACGGTTGGCGCTATCTCCGTCAATATTAAGGCTACTGACCTGTAATTTCGGCAAACCTAGACAACCAGCCATGCTGAACACGATGCGCATGGCCAATGACGCCAGTTCGTCACCGTTCCGTCAACCCAGCACGATGGCGCTATCTCCGCCAATATCAATATTGAGGCTACGGACCTGTAATTTCGGCAAACCTATACAACAAGGCATGCCGAACACGATGCGCATGACCAATGACGCTAGTTCAATGCCGTTCCGTCAGACCAGCACGATGGCGCTATCTCCGTCAATATCAATATTGAGGCTACGGATCTGTAATTTCGGCAAACCTATACAACAAGGCATGCCGAACACGATGCGCATGACCAATGACGCTAGTTCGTCGCCGTTCCGTCAGACCAGCACGGTTGGCGCTATCTCCGTCAATATTAAGGCTACGGGACCTGTAATTTCGGCAAACCTAGACAACAAGCCATGCCGAACACGATGCGCATGACCAATGACGCTAGTTCGTCACTGTTCCGTCAACCCAGCACGGTGGCGCTATCTCCGTCAATATCAATATTGAGGCTACGTTCAGACCTGTAATTTCGGCAAACCTACAACAAGGCATGCCGAACACGATGCGCATGACCAATGACGCTAGTTCGTCACTGTTCCGTCAACCCAGCACGATGGCGCTATCTCCGTCAATATCAATATTGAGGCTACGGACCTGCTGTATTTTCGGCAAACCTAGACAACCAGCCATGCTGAACACGATGCGCATGGCCAATGACGCCAGTTCGTCACCGTTCCGTCAACCCAGCACGGTGGCGCTATCTCCGTCAATATCAATATTGAGGCTACAGACCTGTAATTTCGGCAAACCTAGACAACCAGCCATGCTGAGCGATGCGCATGGCCAATGACGCCAGTTCACCGTCAATCCAGCACGATGGCGCTATTCCGTACGGACCTGTAATTTCGGCAAACCTATACAACAAGCCATGCCGAACACGATGCGCATGACCAATGACGCTAGTTCGTCGCCGTTCCGTCAGACCAGCACGGTTGGCGCTATCTCCGTCAATATTAAGGCTACCGACCTGTAATTTCGGCAACCTAGACAACAAGCCATGCCGAACACGATGCGCATGACCAATGACGCTAGTTCGTCACTGTTCCGTCAACCCAGCACGGTGGCGCTATCTCCGTCAATATCAATATTGAGGCTACGGACCTGTAATTTCGGCAAACCTACACAACAAGGCATGCCGAACACGATGCGCATGACCAATGACGCTAGTTCGTCACTGTTCCGTCAACCCAGCACGATGGCGCTATCTCCGTCAATATCAATATTGAGGCTACGGACCTGTAATTTCGGCAAACCTGAACCCAACCAGCCATGCTGAACACGATGCGCATGGCCAATGACGCCAGTTCGTCACCGTTCCGTCAACCCAGCACGGTGGCGCTATCTCCGTCAATATCAATATTGAGGCTACGGACCTGTAATTTCGGCAAACCTAGACAACCAGCCATGCTGAACACGATGCGCATGGCCAATGACGCCAGTTCGTCACCGTTCCGTCAATCCAGCACGATGGCGCTATCTCCGTCAATATCAATATTGAGGCTACGGACCTGTAATTTCGGCAAACCTACACAACAAGGCATGCCGAACACGATGCGCATGGCCAATGACGTCAGTTCGTCACCGTTCCGTCAACCCAGCACGATGGCGCTATCTCCGTCAATATCAATATTGAGGCTACGGACCTGTAATTTCGGCAAACCTAGACAACCAGCCATGCTGAACACGATGCGCATGGCCAATGACGCCAGTTCGACACCGTTCCGTCAACCCAGCACGGTGGCGCTATCTCCATCAATATCAATATTGAGGCTACGGACCTGTAATTTCGGCAAACCTATACAACAAGGCATGCCGAACACGATGCGCATGACCAATGACGCTAGTTCGTCGCCGTTCCGTCAGACCAGCACGGTTGGCGCTATCTCCGTCAATATTAAGGCTACCGACCTGTAATTTCCCGGCAAACCTAGACAACCAGCCATGCTGAACACGATGCGCATGGCCAATGACGCCAGTTCGTCACCGTTCCGTTAACCCAGCACGATGGCGCTATCTCCGTCAATATCAATATTGAGGCTACGGACCTGTAATTTCGGCAAACCTATACAACAAGGCATGCCGAACACGATGCACATGGCCAATGACGTCAGTTCGTCACCGTTCCGTCAACCCAGCACGATGGCGCTATCTCCGTCAATATCAATATTGAGGCTACGGACCTGTAATTTCGGCAAACCTAGACAACCAGCCATGCTGAACACGATGCGCATGGCCAATGACGCCAGTTCGTCACCGTTCCGTCAATCCAGCACAGTGGCGCCATCACCGTCAATATTGAGGCTACGGACCTGTAATTTCGGCAAATCAATAGACAAGCCATGCCGAACACGATGCGCATGACCAATGACGCTAGTTCGTCACCGTTCCGTCAAATAAGCACGGTTGGCGCTATCTCCGTCAATATTAAGGCTACGGACCTGTAATTTCGGCAAACCTAGACAACAAGCCATGCCGAACACGATGCGCATGACCAATGACGCTAGTTCGTCACTGTTCCGTCAACCCAGCACGGTGGCGCTATCTCCGTCAATATCAAT
Organism: Phytophthora sansomeana; assembly: GCA_032158285.1. Taxonomy (NCBI): domain Eukaryota; phylum Oomycota; class Peronosporomycetes; order Peronosporales; family Peronosporaceae; genus Phytophthora; species Phytophthora sansomeana. Next base: position 15,872 of record JAPDHH010000013.1, on the reverse strand, counting down.
ATTGAGGCTACGGACCTGTAATTTCGGCAAACCTACACAACAAGGCATGCCGAACACGATGCGCATGGCCAATGACGTCAGTTCGTCACCGTTCCGTCAACCCAGCACGATGGCGCTATCTCCGTCAATATCAATATTGAGGCTACGGACCTGTAATTTCGGCAAACCTAGACAACCAGCCATGCTGAACACGATGCGCATGGCCAATGACGCCAGTTCGTCACCGTTCCGTCAACCCAGCACGGTGGCGCTATCTCCGTCAATATCAATATTGAGGCTACGGACCGGTAATTTCGGCAAACCAATACAACAAGGCATGCCGAACACGATGCGCATGACCAATGACGCCAGTTCGTGACCGCTCGGTCAGTTGGCGCTATCTCCTTCACAATGACGACAGTTCTTTACTTAACACAGCAACCGTGCTGGTTTGACGGAACGGTGACGAACTGGTGTCATTCGCCATGCGCATCGTGTTCGGCATGGCTTGTTGTATAGGTTTGCCGATATTACGGGTCCGTAGCCTCAATATTGACGGAGATAGCGCCAACCGTGCTGGTCTGACGGAACGGTGACGAACTGGCGTCATTGTCCATGCGCATCATGTAAGGCATGGCTAGTTATGTAGGAGCTTGTTTGACGGAACGGTGACGAACTAGCGTCATTGGTCATGCGCTTCGTGTTCAGCATGGCTGGTTGTCTAGGTTTGCCGAAATTACAGGTCCGTAGCCTCAATATTGATATTGACGGAGATAGCGCCATCGTGCTGGGTTGACGGAACGGTGACGAACTGACGTCATTGGCCATGCGCATCGTGTTCGGCATGCCTTGTTGTGTAGGTTTGCCGAAATTACAGGTCCGTAGCCTCAATATTGATATTGACGGAGATAGCGCCACCGTGCTGGGTTGACGGAACAGTGACGAATTAGCGTCATTGGTCATGCGCATCGTGTTCGGCATGGCTTGTTGTCTAGGTTTGCCGAAATTACAGGTCCGTAGCCTCAATATTGACGGAGATAGCGCCAACCGTGCTGGTCTGACGGAACGGTGACGAACTGGCGTCATTGTCCATGCGCATCATGTAAGGCATGGCTAGTTATGTAGGTTCACCGAAATTACAGTCAATATTGACGGAAATAACGCCAACCGAGCTTGTTTGACGGAACGGTGACGAACTAGCGTCATTGGTCATGCGCATCGTGTTCGGCATGGCTGGTTGTATTGATTTGCCGAAATTACAGGTCCGTAGCCTCAATATTGACGGTGATGGCGCCACTGTGCTGGATTGACGGAACGGTTACGAACTGGCGTCATTGGCCATGCGCATCGTGTTCAGCATGGCTGGTTGTATAGGTTTGCCGAAATTACAGGTCCGTAGCCTCAATATTAACGGTGATGGCGCCACTGTGCTGGATTGACGGAACGGTTACGAACTGGCGTCATTGGCCATGCGCATCGTGTTCAGCATGGTTGGTTGTATTGGTTTGCCGAAATTACAGGTCCGTAGCCTCAATATTGACGGAGATGGCGCCACTGTGCTGGATTGACGGAACGGTTACGAACTGGCGTCATTGGCCATGCGCATCGTGTTCAGCATGGCTGGTTGTATAGGTTTGCCGAAATTACAGGTCCGTAGCCTCAATATTGACGGAGAGAGCGCCATCGTGCTTATTTGACGGAACGGTGACGAACTAGCGTCATTGGCCATGCGCATCATGTTCAGCATGGTTGGTTGTATTGGTTTGCCGAAATTACAGGTCCGTAGCCTCAATATTGACGGAGATAGCGCCATCGTGCTTATTTGACGGAACGGTTACGAACTGGCGTCATTGGCCATGCGCATCGTGTTCAGCATGGTTGGTTGTATTGGTTTGCCGAAATTACAGGTCCGTAGCCTCAATATTGACGGAGATAGCGCCATCGTGCTTATTTGACGGAACGGTGACGAACTGGCGTCATTGGCCATGCGCATCGTGTTCAGCATGGCTGGTTGTATAGGTTTGCCGAAATTACAGGTCCGTAGCCTCAATATTGACGGAGATGGCGCCACTGTGCTGGATTGACGGAACGGTTACGAACTGGCGTCATTGGCCATGCGCATCGTGTTCAGCATGGCTGGTTGTATAGGTTTGCCGAAATTACAGGTCCGTAGCCTCAATATTGACGGAGAGAGCGCCATCGTGCTTATTTGACGGAACGGTGACGAACTAGCGTCATTGGCCATGCGCATCATGTTCAGCATGGTTGGTTGTATTGGTTTGCCGAAATTACAGGTCCGTAGCCTCAATATTGACGGAGATAGCGCCATCGTGCTTATTTGACGGAACGGTTACGAACTGGCGTCATTGGCCATGCGCATCGTGTTCAGCATGGTTGGTTGTATTGGTTTGCCGAAATTACAGGTCCGTAGCCTCAATATTGACGGAGATAGCGCCATCGTGCTTATTTGACGGAACGGTTACGAACTGGCGTCATTGGCCATGCGCATCGTGTTCAGCATGGCTGGTTGTATAGGTTTGCCGAAATTACAGGTCCGTAGCCTCAATATTGACGGAGAGAGCGCCATCGTGCTTATTTGACGGAACGGTGACGAACTAGCGTCATTGGCCATGCGCATCATGTTCAGCATGGTTGGTTGTATTGGTTTGCCGAAATTACAGGTCCGTAGCCTCAATATTGACGGAGATAGCGCCATCGTGCTTATTTGACGGAACGGTTACGAACTGGCGTCATTGGCCATGCGCATCGTGTTCAGCATGGTTGGTTGTATTGGTTTGCCGAAATTACAGGTCCGTAGCCTCAATATTGACGGAGATAGCGCCATCGTGCTTATTTGACGGAACGGTTACGAACTGGCGTCATTGGCCATGCGCATCGTGTTCAGCATGGCTGGTTGTATAGGTTTGCCGAAATTACAGGTCCGTAGCCTCAATATTGACGGTGATGGCGCCACTGTGCTGGATTGACGGAACGGTTACGAACTGGCGTCATTGGCCATGCGCATCGTGTTCAGCATGGCTGGTTGTATAGGTTTGCCGAAATTACAGGTCCGTAGCCTCAATATTGACGGAGATAGCGCCAACCGTGCTGGTCTGACGGAACGGTGACGAACTGGCGTCATTGTCCATGCGCATCATGTAAGGCATGGTTGGTTGTATTGGTTTGCCGAAATTACAGGTCCGTAGCCTCAATATTGACGGAGATAGCGCCATCGTGCTTATTTGACGGAACGGTTACGAACTGGCGTCATTGGCCATGCGCATCGTGTTCAGCATGGTTGGTTGTATTGGTTTGCCGAAATTACAGGTCCGTAGCCTCAATATTGACGGAGATAGCGCCATCGTGCTTATTTGACGGAACGGTGACGAACTAGCGTCATTGGTCATGCGCTTCGTGTTCAGCATGGCTGGTTGCGTCGGTTTGCCGAAATTACAGGTCCGTAGCCTTAATATTGACGGAGATAGCGCCATCGTGCTGGGTTGACGGAACAGTGACGAATTAGCGTCATTGGTCATGCGCATCGTGTTCGGCATGCCTTGTTGTATTGGTTTGCCGAAATTACAGGTCCGTAGCCTCAATATTGATATTGACGGAGATGGCTCCATCGTGCTGGGTTGACGGAGCGGTGACGAACTGGCGTCATTGGCCATGCGCCTCGTGTTCGGCATGGAGGGTTGTATAGGTTTGCCAAAATTACAGGTCTGTAGCCTTAATATTGACGGTGATGGCGCCACTGTGCTGGATTGACGGAACGGTGACGAACTGGCGTCATTGGCCATGCGCATCGTGTTCAGCATGGCTGGTTGTATTGGTTTGCCAAAATTACAGGTCCGTAGCCTCAATATTGACGGTGATGGCGCCACTGTGCTGGATTGACGGAACGGTTACGAACTGGCGTCATTGGCCATGCGCATCGTGTTCAGCATGGCTGGTTGTATTGATTTGCCGAAATTACAGGTCCGTAGCCTCAATATTGACGGAGATAGCGCCAACCGTGCTGGTCTGACGGAACGGTGACGAACTGGCGTCATTGTCCATGCGCATCATGTAAGGCATGGCTAGTTATGTAGGTTCACCGAAATTACAGTCAATATTGACGGAAATAACGCCAACCGAGCTTGTTTGACGGAACGGTGACGAACTAGCGTCATTGGTCATGCGCATCGTGTTCGGCATGGCTGGTTGTATTGATTTGCCGAAATTACAGGTCCGTAGCCTCAATATTGACGGTGATGGCGCCACTGTGCTGGATTGACGGAACGGTTACGAACTGGCGTCATTGGCCATGCGCATCGTGTTCAGCATGGCTGGTTGTATAGGTTTGCCGAAATTACAGGTCCGTAGCCTCAATATTGACGGAGATAGCGCCATCGTGCTTATTTGACGGAACGGTGACGAACTGGCGTCATTGGCCATGCGCATCATGTTCAGCATGGTTGGTTGTATTGGTTTGCCGAAATTACAGGTCCGTAGCCTCAATATTGACGGAGATAGCGCCATCGTGCTTATTTGACGGAACGGTTACGAACTGGCGTCATTGGCCATGCGCATCGTGTTCAGCATGGTTGGTTGTATTGGTTTGCCGAAATTACAGGTCCGTAGCCTCAATATTGACGGAGATAGCGCCATCGTGCTTATTTGACGGAACGGTTACGAACTGGCGTCATTGGCCATGCGCATCGTGTTCAGCATGGCTGGTTGTATAGGTTTGCCGAAATTACAGGTCCGTAGCCTCAATATTGACGGTGATGGCGCCACTGTGCTGGATTGACGGAACGGTTACGAACTGGCGTCATTGGCCATGCGCATTGTGTTCAGCATGGCTGGTTGTATAGGTTTGCCGAAATTACAGGTCCGTAGCCTCAATATTGACGGAGATAGCGCCAACCGTGCTGGTCTGACGGAACGGTGACGAACTGGCGTCATTGTCCATGCGCATCATGTAAGGCATGGTTGGTTGTATTGGTTTGCCGAAATTACAGGTCCGTAGCCTCAATATTGACGGAGATAGCGCCATCGTGCTTATTTGACGGAACGGTTACGAACTGGCGTCATTGGCCATGCGCATCGTGTTCAGCATGGTTGGTTGTATTGGTTTGCCGAAATTACAGGTCCGTAGCCTCAATATTGACGGAGATAGCGCCATCGTGCTTATTTGACGGAACGGTGACGAACTAGCGTCATTGGTCATGCGCTTCGTGTTCAGCATGGCTGGTTGCGTCGGTTTGCCGAAATTACAGGTCCGTAGCCTTAATATTGACGGAGATAGCGCCATCGTGCTGGGTTGACGGAACAGTGACGAATTAGCGTCATTGGTCATGCGCATCGTGTTCGGCATGCCTTGTTGTATTGGTTTGCCGAAATTACAGGTCCGTAGCCTCAATATTGATATTGACGGAGATGGCTCCATCGTGCTGGGTTGACGGAGCGGTGACGAACTGGCGTCATTGGCCATGCGCCTCGTGTTCGGCATGGAGGGTTGTATAGGTTTGCCAAAATTACAGGTCTGCAGCCTCAATATTGACGGTGATGGCGCCACTGTGCTGGATTGACGGAACGGTGACGAACTGGCGTCATTGGCCATGCGCATCGTGTTCAGCATGGCTGGTTGTATAGGTTTGCCGAAATTACAGGTCCGTAGCCTCAATATTGACGGAGATAGCGCCAACCGTGCTGGTCTGACGGAACGGTGACGAACTGGCGTCATTGTCCATGCGCATCATGTAAGGCATGGCTAGTTATGTAGGTTCACCGAAATTACAGTCAATATTGACGGAAATAACGCCAACCGAGCTTGTTTGACGGAACGGTGACGAACTAGCGTCATTGGTCATGCGCATCGTGTTCGGCATGGCTGGTTGTATTGATTTGCCGAAATTACAGGTCCGTAGCCTCAATATTGACGGTGATGGCGCCACTGTGCTGGATTGACGGAACGGTTACGAACTGGCGTCATTGTCCATGCGCATCATGTAAGGCATGGTTGGTTGTATTGGTTTGCCGAAATTACAGGTCCGTAGCCTCAATATTGACGGAGATAGCGCCATCGTGCTTATTTGACGGAACGGTTACGAACTGGCGTCATTGGCCATGCGCATCGTGTTCAGCATGGTTGGTTGTATTGGTTTGCCGAAATTACAGGTCCGTAGCCTCAATATTGACGGAGATAGCGCCATCGTGCTTATTTGACGGAACGGTGACGAACTAGCGTCATTGGTCATGCGCTTCGTGTTCAGCATGGCTGGTTGCGTCGGTTTGCCGAAATTACAGGTCCGTAGCCTTAATATTGACGGAGATAGCGCCATCGTGCTGGGTTGACGGAACAGTGACGAATTAGCGTCATTGGTCATGCGCATCGTGTTCGGCATGCCTTGTTGTATTGGTTTGCCGAAATTACAGGTCCGTAGCCTCAATATTGATATTGACGGAGATGGCTCCATCGTGCTGGGTTGACGGAGCGGTGACGAACTGGCGTCATTGGCCATGCGCCTCGTGTTCGGCATGGAGGGTTGTATAGGTTTGCCAAAATTACAGGTCTGCAGCCTTAATATTGACGGTGATGGCGCCACTGTGCTGGATTGACGGAACGGTGACGAACTGGCGTCATTGGCCATGCGCATCGTGTTCAGCATGGCTGGTTGTATAGGTTTGCCGAAATTACAGGTCCGTAGCCTCAATATTGACGGAGATAGCGCCAACCGTGCTGGTCTGACGGAACGGTGACGAACTGGCGTCATTGTCCATGCGCATCATGTAAGGCATGGCTAGTTATGTAGGTTCACCGAAATTACAGTCAATATTGACGGAAATAACGCCAACCGAGCTTGTTTGACGGAACGGTGACGAACTAGCGTCATTGGTCATGCGCATCGTGTTCGGCATGGCTGGTTGTATTGATTTGCCGAAATTACAGGTCCGTAGCCTCAATATTGACGGTGATGGCGCCACTGTGCTGGATTGACGGAACGGTTACGAACTGGCGTCATTGTCCATGCGCATCATGTAAGGCATGGTTGGTTGTATTGGTTTGCCGAAATTACAGGTCCGTAGCCTCAATATTGACGGAGATAGCGCCATCGTGCTTATTTGACGGAACGGTTACGAACTGGCGTCATTGGCCATGCGCATCGTGTTCAGCATGGTTGGTTGTATTGGTTTGCCGAAATTACAGGTCCGTATCCTCAATATTGACGGAGATAGCGCCATCGTGCTTATTTGACGGAACGGTGACGAACTAGCGTCATTGGTCATGCGCTTCGTGTTCAGCATGGCTGGTTGCGTCGGTTTGCCGAAATTACAGGTCCGTAGCCTTAATATTGACGGAGATAGCGCCATCGTGCTGGGTTGACGGAACAGTGACGAATTAGCGTCATTGGTCATGCGCATCGTGTTCGGCATGCCTTGTTGTATTGGTTTGCCGAAATTACAGGTCCGTAGCCTCAATATTGATATTGACGGAGATGGCTCCATCGTGCTGGGTTGACGGAGCGGTGACGAACTGGCGTCATTGGCCATGCGCCTCGTGTTCGGCATGGAGGGTTGTATAGGTTTGCCAAAATTACAGGTCTGCAGCCTTAATATTGACGGTGATGGCGCCACTGTGCTGGATTGACGGAACGGTGACGAACTGGCGTCATTGGCCATGCGCATCGTGTTCAGCATGGCTGGTTGTATAGGTTTGCCGAAATTACAGGTCCGTAGCCTCAATATTGACGGAGATAGCGCCAACCGTGCTGGTCTGACGGAACGGTGACGAACTGGCGTCATTGTCCATGCGCATCATGTAAGGCATGGCTAGTTATGTAGGTTCACCGAAATTACAGTCAATATTGACGGAAATAACGCCAACCGAGCTTGTTTGACGGAACGGTGACGAACTAGCGTCATTGGTCATGCGCATCGTGTTCGGCATGGCTGGTTGTATTGATTTGCCGAAATTACAGGTCCGTAGCCTCAATATTGACGGTGATGGCGCCACTGTGCTGGATTGACGGAACGGTTACGAACTGGCGTCATTGGCCATGCGCATCGTGTTCAGCATGGCTGGTTGTATAGGTTTGCCGAAATTACAGGTCCGTAGCCTCAATATTGACGGTGATGGCGCCACTGTGCTGGATTGACGGAACGGTTACGAACTGGCGTCATTGGCCATGCGCATCGTGTTCAGCATGGCTGGTTGTATAGGTTTGCCGAAATTACAGGTCCGTAGCCTCAATATTGACGGAGATAGCGCCATCGTGCTTATTTGACGGAACGGTTACGAACTGGCGTCATTGGCCATGCGCATCGTGTTCAGCATGGTTGGTTGTATTGGTTTGCCGAAATTACAGGTCCGTAGCCTCAATATTGACGGAGATAGCGCCATCGTGCTTATTTGACGGAACGGTTACGAACTGGCGTCATTGGCCATGCGCATCGTGTTCAGCATGGCTGGTTGTATTGGTTTGCCAAAATTACAGGTCCGTAGCCTCAATATTGACGGTGATGGCGCCACTGTGCTGGATTGACGGAACGGTTACGAACTGGCGTCATTGGCCATGCGCATCAAATTCAGCATGGCTGGTTGTATAGGTTTGCCGAAATTACAGGTCCGTAGCCTCAATATTGACGGAGATAGCGCCAACCGTGCTGGTCTGACGGAACGGTGACGAACTGGCGTCATTGTCCATGCGCATCATGTAAGGCATGGCTAGTTATGTAGGTTCACCGAAATTACAGTCAATATTGACGGAAATAACGCCAACCGAGCTTGTTTGACGGAACGGTGACGAACCAGCGTCATTGGTCATGCGCATCGTGTTCGGCATGGCTGGTTGTATTGATTTGCCGAAATTACAGGTCCGTAGCCTCAATATTGACGGTGATGGCGCCACTGTGCTGGATTGACGGAACGGTTACGAACTGGCGTCATTGGCCATGCGCATCGTGTTCAGCATGGCTGGTTGTATAGGTTTGCCGAAATTACAGGTCCGTAGCCTCAATATTGACGGAGATAGCGCCATCGTGCTTATTTGACGGAACGGTTACGAACTGGCGTCATTGGCCATGCGCATCGTGTTCAGCATGGCTGGTTGTATAGGTTTGCCGAAATTACAGGTCCGTAGCCTCAATATTTGATATTAGCGTCATTTATTGCCAGGCTCGTGTTCAGCAAGCCTAAATATTGACGGAGATATGCTTATTTGATTTTGACGGTGACGAACTACGTCAGCTGGCCATGGCGGGTTGACGAACGGTGACGAACTGGCGTCATTGGCCATGCGCATCGTGTTCAGCATGGCTGGCTGTGTTGTGGTTTGCCGAAATTACAGGCGTCATTGGCCAGACCTAATCGTATTCAGCATGGCTACAGGTTGCCATATGCTGCTGATTTGATGGAACGGTGACGAACTAGCGTCATTGGCCATGCGCATCGTGTTCAGCATGGTTGGTTGTATTGGTTTGCCTCAATAATATTGACGGAGATAGCGCCATCGTGCTTATTTGACGGAACGGTTACGAACTGGCGTCATTGGCCATGCGCATCGTGTTCAGCATGGCTGGCTGTATAGGTTTGCCGAAATTACAGGTCCGTAGCCTCAATATTGATATTGACGGAGATAGCGCCATCGTGCTGGGTTGACGGAACGGTGACGAACTGGCGTCATTGGCCATGCGCATCGTGTTCAGCATGGCTGGTTGTATTGTTCTGCCGAAATTAAAGGTCCGTTGGACGGAGATAGCGCCATCGTGCTTATTTGACGGAACGGGACGAACTAGCGTCATTGGCCATGCGCATCGTGTTCAGCATGGTTGGTTGTATTGGTTTGCCGAAATTACAGGTCCAGGCCTATATATTGAATTGGACATCAGCGTAGCCCATCGTGCGATATTTATTGGGTTGACGGAACGGTGACGAACTGGCGTCATTGGCCATGCGCATCGTGTTCAGCATGGCTGGTTGTATAGGTTTGCCGAAATTACAGGTCCGTAGCCTAATTGATATTGACGGAGATAGCGCCATCGTGCTTATTTGACGGAACGGTGACGAACTAGCGTCATTGGCCATGCGCATCGTGTTCAGCATGGCTGGTTGTATTGGTTTGCCGAAATTACAGGTCCGTAGTTTATAATATTGCGGAATTAGAGGTCCATCCTATATTGACGGGCCATGCGCATCGCCAGCATTACAGGTCCGTGGTTGACGGGAACGGTTGACCGACTGGCGTCACAGGTCCATGGCGCATTACACGGAATTCAAAGCATTATTTGACGGAACGGTACGAACTGGCGTCATTGGCCATGTGCATCGTGTTGCAGCTGGTTGTATTGGTTTGCCGAAATTACAGGTCCGTAGCCTCAATATTGACGGAGATAGCGCCATCGTGCTTATTTGACGGAACGGTTACGAACTGGCGTCATTGGCCATGCGCATCGTGTTCAGCATGGCTGGTTGTATAGGTAGGTTTAGCGCGTGCGACATTACAGCGTCAATATTGCCGAGCCTCAATATTGACGGTGATGGCGCCACTGTGCTGGATTGACGGAACGGTGACGAACTGGCGTCATTGTCCATGCGCATCATGTAAGGCATGGCTAGTTATGTATTCACCGAAATTACAGTCAATATTGACGGAAATAACGCCAACCGAGCTTGTTTGACGGAACGGTGACGAACTAGCGTCATTGGTCATGCGCATCGTGTTCAGCATGGTTGGTTGTATTGGTTTGCCGAAATTACAGGTCCGTAGCCTCAATATTGACGGAGATAGCGCCATCGTGCTTATTTGACGGAACGGTTACGAACTGGCGTCATTGGCCATGCGCATCGTGTTCAGCATGGCTGGCTGTATTGGTTTGCCGAAATTACAGGTCCGTAGCCTCAATATTGATATTGACGGAGATAGCGCCATCGTGCTGGGTTGACGGAACGGTGACGAATCAGCGTCATTGGCCATGCGCATCGTGTTCAGCATGGCTGGTTGTATAGGTTTGCCGAAATTACAGGTCCGTAGCCTAAATATTGACGGAGATAGCGCCATCGTGCTTATTTGACGGAACGGTTGAACCAGTGTCATTGGCCATGCGCATCGTGTTCAGCATGGTTGGTTGTATTGGTTTGCCGAAATTACAGGTCCGTAGCCTCAATATTGACGGAGATAGCGCCATCGTGCTTATTTGACGGAACGGTTACGAACTGGCGTCATTGGCCATGCGCATCGTGTTCAGCATGGCTGGTTGTATTGGTTTGCCGAAATTACAGGTCCGTAGCCTCAATATTGATATTGACGGAGATAGCGCCATCGTGCTGGGTTGACGGAACGGTGACGAACTGGCGAAGTCATTGGCCATGCGCATCGTGTTCAGCATGGCTGGTTGTATAGGTTTGCCGAAATTACAGGTCCGTAGCCTAAATATTGACGGAGATAGCGCCATCGTGCTTATTTGACGGAACGGTGACGAACTAGCGTCATTGGCCATGCGCATCGTGTTCAGCATGGTTGGTTGTATTGGTTTGCCGAAATTACAGGTCCGTAGCCTCAATATTGACGGAGATAGCGCCATCGTGCTTATTTGACGGAACGGTTACGAATCAGGCGTCATTGGCCATGCGCATCGTGTTCAGCATGGCTGGTTGTATTGGTTTGCCGAAATTACAGGTCCGTAGCCTCAATATTGATATTGACGGAGATAGCGCCATCGTGCTGGGTTGACGGAACGGTGACGAACTGGCGTCATTGGCCATGCGCATCGTGTTCAGCATGGCTGGTTGCTGTATAGGTTTGCCGAAATTACAGGTCCGTAGCCTAAATATTGACGGAGATAGCGCCATCGTGCCGCTTATTTGACGGAACGGTTACGAACTAGCGTCATTGGCCATGCGCATCGTGTTCAGCATGGTTGGTTGTATTGGTTTGCCGAAATTACAGGTCCGTAGCCTCAATATTGACGGAGATAGCGCCATCGTGCTTATTTGACGGAACGGTTACGAACTGGCGTCATTGGCCATGCGCATCGTGTTCAGCATGGCTGGTTGTATTGGTTTGCCGAAAATTACAGGTCCGTAGCCTCAATATTGATATTGACGGAGATAGCGCCATCGTGCTGGGTTGATGGAACGGGTGACGAACTGGCGTCATTGGCCATGCGCATCGTGTTCAGCATGGCTGGTTGTATAGGTTTGCCGAAATTACAGGTCCGTAGCCTAAATATTGACGGAGATAGCGCCATCGTGCTTTATTTGACGGACGTTACGAAGCGTCATTGGCCATGATCGTGTTCGATGGTTGGTTGTATTGGTTTGCCGAAATTAGCGTAGTCAATATGACGGAGATAGCGGCCATCGTGCTTATTTGCGGAACGGTTCGAACTGGCGTCATTTCATGCGCATCGTGTTCAGTGGCTGGTTGTATTGGTTTGCCGAAATTACAGGTCCGTAGCCAATATTGATATTCAATAGCGCCATCGTGCTGGGTTGACGGAACGGTGACGACGGATTGGATGCGCATCGTGCGCATGGCTGGTTGTATAGGTTTCGAAATTACAGGCGTGAGTTATTTGACGGATAAAGCGCCACGGCTTATTTGACGGAACGGTGATAACCAGCGTCATTGGCCTGAAGCATCGTGTTCAGCATGGTTGGTTGTATTGGTTTGCCGAAATTACAAGGTCCGCCTCAATATTGACGGAGATGCGCATCGTGCTTATTTGACGGAACGGTTAGAATCATGGCTTTGGCTGGTTGTCAGCATGGCTGGTATTGGCTTGCCGAAATTACAGGTCCGTAGCCTCAATATTGATATTGACGGAGATAGCGCCATCGTGCTGGGTTGACGGAACGGTGACGAACTGGCGTCATTGGCCATGCGCATCGTGTTCAGCATTGCTGGTTGTATTGATTTGCCGAAATTACAGGTCCGTAGCCTCAATATTGACGGAGATAGCGCCAACCGTGCTGGTCTGACGGAACGGTGACGAACTGGCGTCATTGTCCATGCGCATCATGTAAGGCATGGCTAGTTATGTAGGTTCACCGAAATTTACAGTCAATATTGACGGAAGCCAACGCCAACCGAGCTTGTTTGACGGAACGGTGACGAACTAGCGTCATTGGTCATGCGCATCGTGTTCAGCATGGTTGGTTGTATTGAATGTTTGCCGAAATTACAGGTCCGTAGCCTCAATATTGACGGAGATAGCGCCATCGTGCTTATTTGACGGAACGGTTACGAACTGGCGTCATTGGCCATGCGCATCGTGTTCAGCATGGCTGCCAGTTGTATTGGTTTGCCGAAATTACAGGTCCGTAGCCTCAATATTGACGGAGATAGCGCCATCGTGCTTATTTGACGGAACGGTTACGAACTGATAGCGTCATTGGCCATGCGCATCGTGTTCAGCATGGCTGGTTGTATAGGTTTGCCGAAATTACAGGTCCGTAGCCTCAATATTGACGGTGATGGCGCCACTGTGCTGGATTGACGGAACGGTGACGAACTGGCGTCATTGTCCATGCGCATCATGTAAGGCATGGCTAGTTATGTAGGTTCACCGAAATTACAGTCAATATTGACGGAAATAACGCCAACCGAGCTTGTTTGACGGAACGGTGACGAACTAGCGTCATTGGTCATGCGCATCGTGTTCAGCATGGTTGGTTGTATTGGTTTGCCGAAATTACAGGTCCGTAGCCTCAATATTGACGGAGATAGCGCCATCGTGCTTATTTGACGGAACGGTTACGAACTGGCGTCATTGGCCATGCGCATCGTGTTCAGCATGGCTGGTTGTATTGGTTTGCCGAAATTACAGGTCCGTAGCCTCAATATTGACGGAGATAGCGCCATCGTGCTTATTTGACGGAACGGTTACGAACTGGCGTCATTGGCCATGCGCATCGTGTTCAGCATGGCTGGTTGTATAGGTTTGCCGAAATTACAGGTCCGTAGCCTCAATATTGACGGTGATGGCGCCACTGTGCTGGATTGACGGAACGGTTACGAACTGGCGTCATTGGCCATGCGCATCGTGTTCAGCATGGCTGGTTGTATAGGTTTGCCGAAATTACAGGTCCGTAGCCTAAATATTGACGGAGATAGCGCCATCGTGCTTATTTGACGGAACGGTGACGAACTAGCGTCATTGGCCATGCGCATCGTGTTCAGCATGGTTGGTTGTATTGGTTTGCCGAAATTACAGGTCCGTAGCCTCAATATTGACGGTGATGGCGCCACTGTGCTGGATTGACGGAACGGTTACGAACTGGCGTCATTGGCCATGCGCATCGTGTTCAGCATGGCTGGTTGTATAGGTTTGCCGAAATTACAGGTCCGTAGCCTCAATATTGACGGAGATAGCGCCAACCGTGCTGGTCTGACGGAACGGTGACGAACTGGCGTCATTGTCCATGCGCATCATGTAAGGCATGGCTAGTTATGTAGGTTCACCGAAATTACAGTCAATATTGACGGAAATAACGCCAACCGAGCTTGTTTGACGAACGGTGACGAACTACGTCATTGGTCATGCGCATCGTGTTCGGCATGGCTGGTTGTATTGGGACGGCGAATTACAGGTCCGTAGCCTCAATATTGACGGTGATGGCGCCACTGTGCTGGATTGACGGAACGGTTACGAACTGGCGTCATTGGCCATGCGCATCGTGTTCAGCATGGCTGGTTGTATAGCCTGCCGAATTTACGAAGTACAAATTACACTGTGCTGTCCGTAGCCTCAATATTGACGGTGATGGCGCCACTGTGCTGGATTGACGGAACGGTTACGAACTGGCGTCATTGGCTGGCCGTTCATGCGCATCGTGTTCAGCATGGCTGATGCTGTATAGGTTTGCCGGAACAGGTCCGTAGCCTCAATATTGACGGTGATGGCGCCACTGTGCTGGATTGACGGAACGGTTACGAACTGGCGTCATTGGCCATGCGCATCGTGTTCAGCATGGCTGGTTGTATAGGTTTGCCGAAATTACAGGTCCGTAGCCTCAATATTGACGGAGATAGCGCCATCGTGCTTATTTGACGGAACGGTTACGAACTGGCGTCATTGGCCATGCGCATCGTGTTCAGCATGGCTGGTTGTCTATGGGTTTGCCGAAATTACAGGTCCGTAGCCTCAATATTGACGGAGATAGCGCCATCGTGCTTATTTGACGGAACGGTTACGAACTGGCCGCTGGCCATGCGCATCGTGTTCAGCATGGCTGGTTGTATAGGTTTGCCGAAATTACAGGTCCGTAGCCTCAATATTGACGGTGATGGCGCCACTGTGCTTGACGGAACGGTTACGAACTGGCGTCATTGGCCATGCGCATCGTGTTCAGCATGGCTGGTTGTATAGGTTTGCCGAAATTACAGGTCCGTAGCCTAAATATTGACGGAGATAATCGCCATCGTGCTTATTTGACGGAACGGTGACGAACTAGCGTCATTGGCCATGCGCATCGTGTTCAGCATGGTTGGTTGTATTGGTTGCGCTGAAATTACAGGTCCGTAGCCTCAATATTGACGGAGATAGCGCCATCGTGCTTATTTGATTTGAACGGCTACGAACTGGCGTCATTGGCCAGCGCATCGTGTTCAGCATGGCTGGTTGTATTGGTTTGCCGAAATTACAGGTCCGTAGCCTCAATATTGATATTGACGGAGATAGCGCGATCGTGCTGGGTTGACGGAACGGTGACGAACTGGCGTCATTGGCCATGCGCATCGTGTCTGCGCATTGCTGGTTGTATTGATTTGCCGAAATTACAGGTCCGTAGCCTCAATATTGACGGAGATAGCGCCAACCGTGCTGGTCTGACGGAACGGTGACGAACTGGCGTCATTGTCCATGCGCATCATGTAAGAGCAATACGTAACCGAACGAAGTACGCCACT